>CM042402.1:10377125-10447125 GCA_023634145.1 Thymallus thymallus | reverse complement strand
ACATGGCGACTGCCTGGAATTCCATCATATAAATTTGTTGTCTTAGAGGAAATATTGTAGAAGAAAATTGGCCATTTACGTTTCTTATGTAACCAAGTAAATTATGTTTGTCTGGGGGTGTGGGTGCATTGGTGTGTGTGCGTGAATGTAACTTAATGTGAGTGAGTGTATGTAAGTTTATGTGAGTGAGTGTGTTTGCGTACGTGTGTGTACTCTATGAGATGTTCTCCGGTGGGGAGTAGTCATACTATGGGCTAGGCCATGCGTCCATGCGTGCAGCATACACATATTCTCCATATGGGGTCCAGGGGGGCTAGCTAGTCTAATCTAAACACAGACGTATGCACCATTTAGCACACATTGCTTTATCCTTCATGGGTGTAGCCTACTGTACCTCCACTGCTGGAAACTTTGACCATGAATCAGAGAGGAAGATCTGTGTTTGTGGGATGATCTTTCCTAAGAAAAATTTAGCAATACAGTACATTGTAGAATAATAGTGAAGACATTAAAACTATGTAATAACACATATGGAATCGTGTAGTAACCAAAAAAGTGTTAAATCCAAATATTTTAGATTCTTCAAAGTACCACCCTTTGCCTTGATGACAGCTTTGCACACTCTTGGCATTCTCTCAAACAGCTTCACCTGGAATGCTTTTCCAACAGTCTTGAAGGAGTTCCCACATATGCTGAGCACTTGTTGGCTGCTTTTCCTTCACTCTGCGGTCCAACTCATCCCAAACTATTTAAATTGGGTTGAGGTCGGGTGATTGTGGAGGCCAGGTCATCGGATGCAGCAGTTTCCTTCTTGGTCAAATAGCCCTTACACAGCCTGGAGGTCTGTTTTGGGTCATTGTCCTGTTGAAAAACAAATGATAGTCCCACAAAGCTCAAACCAGATGGGATGGCGTATCGCTGCAGAATTCTGTGGTAGCCATGCTGGTCAAGTGTGCCTTGAATTCTAAATAAATCACAGACAGTGCAAAGCATCCCCACACCATCAAACCTCCTCCTCCATCCTTCACGGTGGGAAATACACATGTGGAGATCATCCAGTCACCTACTCTGTGTCTGACAAAGACTCGGCAGTTGGAACTAAAAATCTCAACACATCCGACCAAAGGACAGATTTCCACCGGTCTAATGTCCATTTCTCGTGTTTCTTGGCCAAGCAAGTCTCTTCTTATTATTGGTGTCCTTTAGTAGTGGTTTCTACTAAGAAAAAACCTTGAATGAGTAGGTGTGTCCAAACTTTTGACTGGTACTGTATATATTTCCTTTTCAATTCGTATGTTATGTTACCAAACCTATTTGTACAATATGTTACGAATTTGTTAGTGCTTAAGATCCTGTTCAATCTTTTTAAGGGACTCTCTACTGGGTTATGTAATGATTAATTGATTCAGCCTGAGACTTAATATTGGAGAGAAAGAGAGAGAAAAGGAAGAAGAGGGATAGCAAGTAAGAGATGAGAGAGAGAGCTAAGGAAATAAATAGAGAGGCTTTCTGGGGCAAGGATCTCCGAGTTCAGAGCAAATAAACAGTGTGCAAAGTTGGACTGTAGTCTTGGGACCCAGTGTTGACAGATATACTGGAGACCCATTTATGAAAACCTGCATCTTTCCAAAGATATTGGAATTATGGATGAGGAGATGTGTTTATTAGTGTTAGTTATTCAAGCAGAAGCATAATATAACCTTTTTGAACACTTTGAATTGAAAATATTACAGGTGCATGACTGACTTGTAGTCTAGAGAGCTGTTGGAATTAACATTTAGGGTGGTAAAAGTTGGTATTTCTTTCTTTTCAATATTAAGCATGACTCAAATCATCCATTTGCTGATTTCCCTAGCATCTCATTACATCATGTTCATACAGCTCAGTCAGGGTAATACAATTACCACATATAAATGAAAAGGAAACTAGAGATTTACATTTATTAAATATACGCTTTAACAATCCTGATCTTGTTTTTTGCATTTAGCGTACACTTAAACTGTGGTTGGCGCCGCCCTGTGTGGTCGCCTGTTAAGCAGCTCCCATGTTGGTGCGTTAATTGTTGTTTTAGTATGTTTTTCGTGAGTTTTTCTTTTTAACAGTTGAACTATATAGTTCAGGATTATGGAGTGCTACTGTTTTACGCAGGGCGGGATTGAAGTGTAAAGCAAAGCTTAGGAAATACAAGCCGGCTATACAGTCTATCATTATGGGCAACGTGAGATCGCTGCATAACAAGATGGAGGAACTAGAGGGTCTTGTCGGTGGACAAAGGGAGTTCAGAGAAGCTTGTCTAGTGTTTTTTACCGAGACATGGCTGAATGATAACATCCCCACAGGGAACTTCACTATCTGAGGTTTTCTGACCATCAGAGAGGACATGGATAGCGCTTCTTCCGGTAAGAGTAAGGGAGGGGGGCTGGCTTTATTAGTTATCAACAGATGGTGTAATCCGAGCCATATTATTCTTAAGGAACAGTTTTGTAGCCCGGACATTGAGCTGTTAGCCGTTAGCCTGAGACCCTACTATTTGCAGAGGGAATTCACGGTGGCCATTGCTGTTATTGTTTACATCCCTCCCTCCGCTGAAGCAAACACAGTGTGTGACGTCATCCACTCTGTTATCGCGAGGTTACAGACAGCGCATCCCAGTGCCTTTATTGCCATTTCTGGGGATTTTAACCATGCATTTCTCTCTTCAACGCTGCCCACGTTAAAACAGTTTGTGAAGTGCCCAACTAGGAATAATAAAACTCTGGACTTGTTATATGCTAATGTGAAGGATGCATACAACTCCACTGCACTCCCTCCCCTAGGGAGATCGGATCACAACCTTTTCCACCTCACCCCACTCTACAGACCTATGGTCCAACAGCAGCCAGCGACCACTAGGACCATTAGGAGATGGTCCCCGGAGGTGAATGAGGCCCTACTTTGAGACAACATACTGGGATGGGCTCTGTGAGGCTCATGGGGAGGACATTGATTGTCTTACAGACTGCATAACGGACTATATCAATTTTTGTGTAGACAACACCGTACCCACCAGGAAGGTACGCTGTTTTCCAAATAATAAACCTTGGGTCCACAGCGACCTAAAGGCCCTTCTGAATGAGAAGAAGAGGGCCTTCAAGGAGGGGGACAATCAGCGACCCCCTCCCCGCTACCTCTGGACTGTTCTGCAACACCTCCCTTCCCCCCAACTCTGGACTGATCCTCAACACCCCCCTTCCCCCCACCTCCCCACCTGGGCTGGCTTTTACCACCAACCAAGTGAAGAGAGAACTGGGGAGACTTCATCAGGGGAAAGCGGCGGGCCCTGATGCCATCAGCCCAAGGGTGCTTAGGGTCTGTGCTGACCAACTGTGTGGAATACTCCAACGCCGCTTCAACCTTAGCCTGAGCCTGGAAAGGGTCCCTGTGCTGTGGAAAACATCCTGCCTGGTCCCAGTGCCCAAGAAGGCGCACCCCACTGTCCTGAATGACTTCAGACCTGTAGCGCTAACATCCCACATCATGAAGACCCTGGAAAAGTTAGTCCTCGCTCACCTCAGACCCCTGGTGTGTACATCACTGGACCCTCTGCAGTTTGCATACCAGTGCAACATCGGGGTGGATGATGCAATCATCTACCTTCTGCAGAGGGCCTACTATCACCTGGACAACACGGGTTGCACTGTGAGGGTTATATTTTTTTGACTTCTCCAGTGCCTTCAACACCACTCAGCCCCTGCTACTGGGTGAGAAGATGAGGATGATGAAAGTGGAAGCACTCTTAGTCTCCTGGGTTACGGACTACCTGACCGGTAGGCCACAATTTGTGCGGCTACAGAGCTGTGTGTCAGAACGGGCAGTGAGCAACACAGGGGCCCCCCAAAGAACGGTCCTGCCCCCCTTCCTGTTCACCTCGGACTTCAGATATAACTCTCAAACATGCCACCTACAGAAGTTCTCGGATGACTCAGCAATTGTAGGGTGCATCAGGGGTGGGCAGGAGGAGGAGTACAGGAGCACAATCAATGACTTTGTGGTGTGGTGTGAGCAGAACCACCTTCAGCTCAACATCAGCAAAACAAAGGAGATGGTGGTGGACTTCAGGAGAACCAAGGCCCAACCTACTGCAGTCCCTATACTCCAGTCTGTGGTGCTCAGTGCCATCTTTTTTGCAGTGGTGTGCTGGGGCACCAACATAAAGGCTGGTGATGCTTCTCGGGTAAATAAGCTGATCAGGAAGGCTAGCTCTGTTCTGGGGATTAACCTTGACACTCTAGAGGAGGTGGTGGAGAGAAGGATCCTGGCCAAACTGCTGAGGAGCACCTTTAGTCACAGACTGATCCCCACCACGGTGAGCCAGAGAGCGCTACAGGAGGTCCTTCCTGTTGCGCTCTTAGACTATTTAATGCCTCACCGGGGTGCCATGCCGTCGGCAACATAGACCTGGAACTGTTGGGGTGTTAGGACTTAGTTGAACAATTAGGCATCCATTCATCCGTGAGTAACTCTCTGGTCTGTAATCACTCATTCACTCAGGACTTATTCACTCAGCACTCATTCATTCAGGACTGTATGTACATATTCATGTACAGTTGTTATATCATATCACGTGTAATATTGTAAGTATTTCTTGGACTGAACTTACGTAGTCATTCACTCAGGACTGTATACTAGTATCCTTTCAGTAGTATCATTTTTTTTCATTGCATTTAGTATATCGAATGTGCAATACGTGCATTTATCTGTAAGTAACCCTGTTCTAAGGACCGTATTTTAAGGGAATTAGTATTATTACCCTAAATTATATCATACGCACATTTAGCTATTTAAGTATCTTTCTCTGCCATCGACCTGTATAGTTAACCATGCAAATATTTTTGTATTTATATAAACGTGCAATAATCATTTTAACACTATAACACTATAACAATTTATAGTGTACATATTCAGTCATTCACTCATACTATGCAATGCATTTCAAACACACTCCATGTCCTCAAGTCACAATTGACCCTCAAGACTCTTAAGTAGCAGGCTTCCTTCTTTTCTCTCTCCCACTAGGGACCGATGTCAATGTCTATTCCACGTTGGTTCAACGTAATTTCATTGAAATGGACATGAAAACAACGTTGATTCAACCAGTGTGTGCCCAGCTCTCTCTCTCTCTCTCTCTCTCTCTCTCTCTCTCTCTCTCTCTCTCTCTCTCTCTCTCTCTCTCTCTCTCTCTCCCCCCCCCTCGCTCTCTCTCTGCGGCCAAACCAGGAAGTAGATGCACCTGATGAGGTTATTTTCTTCTCTCTATCTCCCTCTCTTCTTCTGTCTACCTCCCCTCTCTCTCTCTCCCTTTCTCTCTCTCTCACTCCCTCTTTCTTTCTCTCTCTTTCTCTCTCTCTCTCTCTCTCTGTTTGTCTGTCTTTCGTTGTGTGGTCTATAGACATCAAATCCCCTTCTTACACGCAGAAACCACCCAACACGACACTCTAATCCAAAACATCAGCTGTCTCCTGTCATGTCAGCCCAACCAATCAATAGTATCTTACAATCCCTCGGATCAATTATTATATATTTTTTAATTTATTTAACCTTTATTTAACTAGGCAAGTCAGTTAAGAACAAATTCTTATTTACAATGACGGCCTACCAAAAGGCAAAGACCTCCTTCAGGGACGGGGGATGGGATTAAAAATACAAATAAATAAAACATAAATATAGTACCAAACACACATCACGACAACAGAGACAAAACAACACTACCAAAAAAGATACCAAAGACAACAACATACTGTAGCAAGGCAGCAACACATGACAACACAGCATGGTAGCAACGTAACATGACAACAACATGGTAGCAACACAACATGGTAGCAGCACAAAACATGGTACAAACATTATTGGGCACAGACAACAGCACAAAAGGCAAGAATACATCACGCAAAGCAGCCACAACTGTCAGTAAGAGTGTCCATGATTGAGTCTTTGAATGAATTTGACTATAGAATGATAACAAAACATCCACTGTGATAATCAACTTTGATTAGTTGAGAGCTACAGTTGTATGGTTTTTTGGCCCTGAACACCCCAATAACTGAAATCCTTATAGAGCGCTCTCCATTTTCATAACTTATCCCATATAGCCACTAGAGGGAATCACCAATGCAAAGACATCTCCTTCTCTCTATGTGCTGTTCTTTGGGGATGATCATGAGAATACTCTCCCCTCGTCTCCCCTCTTCTCTCCCCTCGTCTCCCCTCGTCTCTCCCCTCGTCTCCCCTCTTCTCTCCCATTGTCTCCCTCGTCTCTCCCCTCGTCTCCCCTCTTCTCTCCCCTCGTCTCCCCTCGTCTCTCCCCTCGTCTCCCCTCTTCTCTCCCCTCGTCTCCCTCATCTCTCCCCTCGTCTCCCCTCTTCTCTCCCCTCGTCTCCGCTCGTCTCTCCCCTCGTCTTCCCTCTTCTCTCCCCTTGTCTCCCCTCTTCTCTCTCCTCGTCTCTCCACGGCTCTGTTCATGAACAGAGAGTTGGACTTCGCTGAGAGCAGAGGAGTAAACCATGCACAGAGAGATAGGGGGGTGGGATCTGCTCTGCTCTGCTCTGTGTGTGGTCTGAATACCTCCAGGCTTGTTCCGGGGTGAGTATATGTGTGTGCTCTTCCTGGGCCCAGAGAGAGAGAGAGAGAAAGAAAGAAAGCGGAGAGAGAAAGAGAGGAGTCTGATCAACAAAGGGAATGTTTGCCTTTGCTTGTGCATGAAAGCGAGCTAGCGAGTTGGTCTTTTATGTGGAATAAACAAGCAAACACTTGCATGTTTGGCTTTGCCATGAAGAGATTACAGTGTTATTTATCAAATATATCAGCTTCCCACCAAACAACAGAATGCTTTTCACTGGCCCGTCACCTTGAGAGAATGGAGCCTTTTCTCCATCACACGTACATACACACAAGACACTTTTTAAAAAGTCAGTGGGTGAGAGAGTGTGTAGCATACAACAACAGCTTACTGTATATCAAATCAACTTGTAATATGTCTTTGTTTTAGTCTTTGAACCCACATGAAACAATACTAAAGTTTACTATAGAATACTACAGTACTTACTATAGAATTCTGCAGTAAACTGTAGTATACTGTAAAATACTATACCACACACTGTAGTATCCCTCAATCATTTGTATTAGTATAGAATGTTGCAATATACTGTAAAATACTACAATAAATACTACAGTAATGTCTGCAAAACACTAGTCCGCAAAAACACTACAGTGAACACTATAATATTTCTACCAAGGTATAATATAGTATTTCTACCATAGTATACTATAGTATTTATACCACAGTATACTATAGTATTTATACCATAGTATACTATAGTATTTATACCACACAATACTATAGTTTTGTTTTAAGTGGGAAGCCTGAAGCTTTGTCCACAATATCAATGACTCATGAACAATATGACAGGCATCCCTTCCATAACCAACTGCAGTAGTGGTTGAAACATGGTCAGAAATTCCTATTTTCCTGTAATGAGAACTAAGTTATTATTAGTTATGTTATTGCTAAGTTACCATTAAGTTATTGGCTCAGTCACATATCAACTTCTCATGGGACATGCCTGTGTACCAGATACTAGATGTATAGGTTTTGCACCAAAAGCTCCAGACAGTCACATCCTATTTGGTATATTTGAATATTTGGTGGCAATGTAGCTAGCAGATATGTGAACATTGCGTTTATATTTTTGTTCAGTGTACAAACTTTATGTAGACACACACACACACACATACACAACTTTCAGCAGACCCCTGAAAATTATTCATGCTCATTTAAAATCAACACTCGCTAGGGTCGCAAAGCCTGAAAGCATTTCCAGAGCCATTTCCTGCCCCTTGAGTGAACATGTGTGTGTGTGTGTGTGTGTGTGTGTGTGTGTGTGTGTGTGTGTGTGTGTATGAGTGTGTATGAGTGTGTATGAGTGTGTATAGGTGTGTGTGTGTGTGTGTGTGTGTGTGTGTGTGTGTGTGTGTGTGTGTGTGTGTGTGTGTGTGTGTGTGTGTGTGTGTGTGTGTGTGTGTGTGTGTGTGTGTGTGTGTGTGTGTGTGTGTGTGTGTGTGTGTGCGTGTGTGCGTTCATGCGTGTGTGCGTTCATGCGTGTATCAGTATGTAGATATCGGCTGGGTCTCGCTCTCTGTGAGCAAAAGGCCAAGGAACTGGGTCTGGTCCGTTCTGGACAGAGGGTATACATGAATTCATAGTGGTATGCCCTACGCTCAGCAACCCTGCCTTGTTGTTAAAATATAGAGTGTGATTAGGGTTCATCAGTAATCTGTCTAAGAGCTTTTCCACTCTAGACCATACTTTTAGTACGTTAGGCTACTGTTTGATTGATATTAGTTCAAGTATCACCCAACAAGTGTTTTTTTGTTGTTACAAATCCAATTCTCCCGACTGGTAATTTTCATGTGCTGAACAAGTCCACACAGTATTGTGGTGCAGTTTTCATCCTCTACCCAATATGGGACATGCCAGGGCCACACCTTGGAACAACTAAAAGACTCTACACCATAAACGTGAAAAAGTGGCTACATTCCCAGATCTCAAATCTAAATCTAAACCTCAAATAATTTAATTTGGATGAGGAATCTGCTGAGTGAACGCATGAAGGCACAACCTGTTTATTTAGCTAAGATTTATTCCTCTGAAACACAGCATGTGTTCATCCCATCACTGCCCCCAGCCCCATATGGCCCGAGCTCTTAGCAGGATGTCCTGTCTGACAGATAGGAATAATCATTTTACATTTTAGTCATTTAGCAGACACTCTTATCCAGATCGACTTACAGTTAGTTACTACATACAGTGGGGAGAACAAGTATTTGATACACTGCCGATTTTGCAGGTTTTCCCACTTACAAAGCATGTAGAAGTCTGTAATTTTTATCATAGGTACACTTCAACTGTGAGAGACGGAATCTAAAACAAAAATCCAGAAAATCACATTGTATGATTTTTAAATAATTAATTTTCATTTTATTGCATGACATAAGTATTTGATCACCTACCAACCAGTAAGAATTCCGGCTCTCGCAGACCTGTTAGTTTTTCTTTAAGAAGCCCTCCTGTTCTCCACTCATTACCTGTATTAACTGCACCTGTTTGAACTCGTTACCTGTATAAAAGACACTTGTCCACACACTCAATCAAACAGACTCCAACCTCTCCACAATGGCCAAGACCAGAGAGCTGTGTAAGGACATCAGGGATAAAATTGTAGACCTGCACAAGGCTGGGATGGGCTACAGGACAATAGGCAAGCAGCTTGGTGAGAAGGCAACAACTGTTGGCGCAATTATTAGAAAATGGAAGAAGTTCAAGATGACGGTCAATCTCCCTCGGTCTGGGGCACCATGCAAGATCTCACCTCGTGGGGCATCAATGATCATGAGGAAGGTGAGGGACCAGCCCAGAACTACACGGCAGGACCTGGTCAATGACCTGAAGAGAGCTGGGACCACAGTCTCAAAGAAAACCATTAGTAACACACTACGCCGTCATGGATTAAAATCCTGCAGCGCACGCAAGGTCCCCCTGCTCAAGCCAGCGCATGTCCAGGCCCGTCTGAAGTTTGCCAATGACCATCTGGATGATCCAGAGGAGGAATGGGAGAAGGTCATGTGGTCTGATGAGCTTTTTGGTCTAAACTCCACTCGCCGTGTTTGTAGGAAGAAGAAGGATGAGTACAACGCCAAGAACACCATCCCAACCGTGAAGCATGGAGGTGGAAACATCATTCTTTGGGGATGCTTTTCTGCAAAGGGGACAGGACGACTGCACCGTATTGAGGGGAGGATGGATGGGGCCATGTATCGCGAGATCTTGGCCAACAACCTCCTTCCCTCAGTAAGAGCATTGAAGATGAGTAGTGGCTGGGTCTTCCAGCATGACAACGACCCGAAACACACAGCCAGGGCAACTAAGGAGTGGCTCCGTAAGAAGCATCTCAAGGTCCTGGAGTGGCCTAGCCAGTCTCCAGACCTGAACCCAATAGAAAATCTTTGGAGGGAGCTGAAAGTCCGTATTGCCCAGCGACAGCCCCGAAACCTGAAGGATCTGTATGGAGGAGTGGGCCAAAATCCCTGCTGCAGTGTGTGAAAACCTGGTCAAGAACTACAGGAAACGTATGATCTCTGTAATTGCAAACAAAGGTTTCTGTACCAAATATTAAGTTCTGCTTTTCTGATGTATCAAATACTTATGTCATGCAATAAAATGCAAATTAATTACCTAAAAATCATACAATGTGATTTTCTGGATTTTTGTTTTAGATTCCGTCACTCACAGTTGAAGAGTACCTATGATAAAAATTACAGACTTCTACATGCTTTGTAAGTGGGGAAACCTGCAAAATCGGCAGTGTATCAAATACTTGTTCTCCCCACTGTACATGTTCATACTTTTTCGTACTCAGATTCATTACACACACCCATGCACACACACACACAAACACACTGGCATACGCAGAGGCACACACACACACACTGGCCCCATTCGTCTTGCGTTATCCACTTCACTCCACTTCAGATGGACAAAGGAGACTTTCTATACTGCAGCTCTGCAGGTGCTGCTTCTATTTATTGTTCAATCAGAATTCTGTCCTTAGTTTAATCCAGTGTTTCCTAAATGGGTCAGGAGTGCAACCCCGCTGGTCGGTCATGCCAAGGTGGTTGGGGAGACGGGAGTGGATGAGGAGAGGAGGAGAGGAGGTCAGAGAGGTTAGTAGGGGTACAGAGAGTGGGCGTGGAGGGAGAGGGTGTGTGCAGAGGTGACATGTAACAGAAGATGGAAGGGGAGCATTCATTTAGGGGCCTGTGTCCAGACTGGACTGGGCTGCTGAATGCCTCCAGGGCCCCCCACATGTCACCAGATGGCATTATATACAGTAACAGGTCCGTGGCTGGGCTGTGTGGACAACATTGTTCTGGCAATTTATTGGAGTATGTTCTGTTCAGATTCATTGAGCTGGAATTCAGTAACAGTTAGGTTGCACATTTCCACTAACTTTCCCAAAATTCCCAGGTTTCCCAGAAACCCCAGTTGGACAATTCCTGGATTTTCTGCTTATACCATCCTGATTCCAGAAACAGAAAACCAGAACATTTTGAGAAAGTTACCGTAATTTTGTCACCCTAAGTAGCAGTATTTGCTATTAGTAACTGACTACTCATAACTGACTACTTATATAAAGATTTGTTCAAAATTCCTCCACAGCGATGTGAGAGACTGATCAACAACTACAGGAAGTATTTGGTTGCAGTCATTGTAGCTAAAGGTGGCACAACCAGTTATGAGTGTAAGGGGCAATTCAGTTTTCACACAGGGGAATTGGGTGTTACATAACGTTTTTAATAAAATAAATAAAACATTTTGTTATTTGTTAACTCAGGTTCCCTTTATCTAATATTAGGTTTTGTTTGAAGATCTGATAACATTCAGCATCAAAAATGTGCAAAAATAGAGAAAATCAGAAAGGGGAAAAAAAAAATTCACGGCACTGTACGTGTGTTAAAAATACTTATTTAGGAGAAGTCGAGGACGGAGGGCTGCATTACTTTAGAAATTGTTTTATTCATATGCAGTCAAAATGACTGCCTCTGCGCTTCTAGTGTTAAGTGTAATGTAGTTAACATAATAATAAATGCCATTTGGCAGACACTTTTATCCAAAGCGACCTTAGTCATGCATGCATACATTTTATGTATGGGTGGCCTCAGTGTGAATCGAACCCACAACCCTTGCTCTACCAACTAAACCACAAAAGACCAGTTGTGTGGACATGTTCTATTGGCCGGAAAAGGATTCCATAGACAGATATGTTCTCTTCCTTATTGTTCCTATTCATAGTCATGGAGATGTATTGGGGTTGACATCCATACCAGCATTATACTCTGATTTTTACCCCAACATAGTGTGAAATAGAATTTAAACATATTTTGATGGCCGGCAATGAGGAGATTCTGGCTCTATCCCCCAAGGGGGGACGTGTGCGTGACGTTTCCATGCCATTTCTATTGCTTTGGTTAAGTTTGATTGATCTCTTTACCACATGTACTCTATGTGTTTTGAATGGGACACCAGTGGTAGTTGGGCTTCATTTGAATTCACTGGGGTTGGAGTGTGGTACTTGCAGCACCAGGGTTGTGGGTTTAATTCCTGCACATCTGTAAGTTGCATTGGATAGTGTCTGCTGAATGACCAGGCCTACAGTATCTGTTACAACTTTGAAAGTTTAAAATGATCTCAAGGAGCTAACCCTATATTGAGAAACACTAACTCACACATTGGAACACAGAGGCTCCCACACACACTGACTGACCAGACCGGGTGTGTGTGGTCGACCATGTTTTTTCACACACTTTTTAAACACACCCATCATAGCGGCGTAGCTGAGTACAGATGGATGCCTCTAAGATGAGAGTGCGTTAGGGTCAGATATGTACTGGGTCTGAGGTGGGCCAAGCTCAGAGGGAACTGAAATACAAAATACTAAATGTATCTGAACTCACTGAAGGTATCAGGTAGCCTAGCGGTTAGAGCGTTGACCCAGTAACCGAAAGATAGCTCGTTCGAATACCTGATGTGTCCTTGAGCAAGGCACTTAACTCTAATTTGCTCCAGGGTCTGACCCTGTAGGTAGGCTGTCATTGTAAATAAGAATTTGCTCTTAACTGACTTGGCTAGTTAAATAAAGGTTAAATAAATAAAGGGGAGACTTCATGGGAGAAGAGCATTACAACATTCTTAGGAATTTGTTGATAGAAGCACCGCTATGTGCTTTTTGATAGCAGGTACAAATTGTTTTGTATTTGTACCAGTACCAGGAAGTACCTATGAAGTTATTACCATGACTTTTAACAATGTACATTACACTTAAATATCTGCTGAAATATGACTGTAAAGTCGAAGCGTTACCTTTTGAGTGAACTTTTGACGAGAGGTCGCCCCTCAATGCCTGGTCTGACAGTTACAGTTCATATAAGGAAATCAGTCAATTTAAATTCATTAGGACCTAATCAATGGATCTGTGGCATTGTGTTGTGTGACAAAACTGCACATTTTAGAGTGGCCTTTTATTGTCCACAGCACAAGGTGCACTTGTGTAATGATGATTCTGTTTAATCTGCTTCTTGATATGCCACACCTGTCAGGTGGATCGAATATCTTGTCAAAGGAGAAATGCTCACTAACAGGGATGTAAACACATTTTGCACAACATTTGTGAGAAATAAGCTTTTTACGTGTATGGAACATTTTATTTCAGCTCGTAAAACATGGGACCATCACTTTACATGTATGTGTGATAAGAACACTTCACCAACTTACCCTCACAGTGCTGACTTTGAATACAACTCTTTTGGTTACTGTTGCCAAGTTTTTGAGTGCACACATCCTCCTTGAAAAGCATGGGTTGATTCAGATAATCTGTCAACTGTACATTTTTATATACACAACAGTCCTTGGCAGTTGAGTCTGAGTCAAAGCAATAATTAAGATGCAGCCAATAAATGCTCTTATATTACACCCAGCTGTGTTTATGTTCTACTTTTCAGTCTGCTAAATGCATCTCTCTCTCTCTCTCTCTCTCCCTCTCCCTCTCATCTCTCTCTCTCTCTCTCTCTCTCTCTCTCTCTCTCTCTCTCTCTCTCTCTCTCACTCTTTCTCTCACTCTTTCTCTCTCTCTCCCTCTCACTCTCTCTCCCTCTCACTCTTTCTCTCTCTCACTCTTTCTCTCTCTCTCTCTCTCTCTCTCACTCTACCACTCTCTCTCTCTTTCTCGCTCTCTCTTTCTCGCTCTCTCTCTCTTGCTCTCTCTCTTGCACTCTTTCAAACTCTTCTCTCACTCTTTTTCTCAAACCTAGACTCAGGGTAGACGTAACATACTAAAGGATTTTGTATGATATGTTACGAATTACAATTTGTGTGATATGTTATGAATTTCAATTTGTACAATATGTTACGAATTTCCAATACGTATGATACTGTATGTTATGAATTCCAATTTGATGTGGCTTATGTTAGCTAGTTGGCCAATGCTAACGTTAGCTAGGCTAGGGGTTAGGGTTATGGTTAGGGTTAGGGTTAGGGTTAAGGTTAAGGTTAGGGTTAGGAGTTAAGATAGAAGGTTAAGGTTAGGGGAAAGGTTAGCTAACATGCTAAGTAGTTGCAAAGTATCTAAAAAGTTGTAAGTAGTTGCAATGTAGCTAATCAACTAAAATGCTTAAGTTTTCCATGATGAGATTATAGCATGCAATCTTTGGGTTGCAAGACATTTGCATTATGTGCCAAACCATCCAGCCCGACCGACCAACCACCCTCTTTTCATTTTTTACTTAAGTAACCTTCTGTCTTATGCAACCATACCAAACTTAACATATTATACTTATTTGAGTGTCCCATGTTTTCGTTTACTATGTTATGTCTAGTCTATGAGACCAGCCTGTATTCTCTCACCACTCTCTCTCTCTGCCATTCACTCCCTCCGTCTCTCAACCTCACCCACCCGCTCCCGCCCCTTCTCTCTCAGAAACAGTGGGACCCTGTTGAGTTGGGAGTTTGAGTTTGTTATTTCAGACTATGAATATTCAATAGGAACAATCTGCCATGAGAGGGTATTTATTTGACCAGAATGTGCCAACATTTCAACCAAATAGGCATGAATTAGTGATGAGCTCTTGAACTGCCCATAATGAGGGGATTGGGAATGGGAATGTGTTGTAGCCTGGTGGCAGAGGAGCATGTCAGGACATCTCTCTGCCGATTCTCATATTACAACTGTAACTCTTCACTAGTTATCAACTAACTTCAAACTTTCAAACGTATACATTTTAGAACACAAACACACACACAGACACACACAGACACACATACAAAGCCCTGTTATTTACACCAATGCAAAAGTACAGCGCATTCGAAAAGAATTCTGACCACTTCCCTTTTTCCATACTTTGTTAAGCTACAGCCTTATTCTAAAACTTATTAAATATTTGTTATGTAATAAATGTTTGCACATTTATTACATATAAAAACAGAAATACCTTATTTACATAAGTATTCAGACCTTTTGCTATGAAGAAATTGTTCGTAGAGCTCCGAGACAAATCTAAGCAAGGGTAGCAAAAAATGTCTGCAACATAATAGCCTCCATCATTCTTAAATGGAAGAAGTTTGGAATCACCAAGACTCTTCCTAGATCGGGGGAGAAGGGCCTTAGTCAGGGAGATGACCAAGAACCCAATGGTCACTCTGACTGAGCTCCAGAGTTCCTCTGTGGATATGGGAGAACCTTCCAGAAGGACAATCATCTCTGCAGAACTCCATCAACCAGGCCTTAATGGTAGTGGCCAGACGGAATCTACTCCTCGGTAAAAGGCACATGAAAGCTCACTTGGTTTGCCAAAAGACACCTAAAGAACTCTCAGACCATGAGAAACAAGATTCTCTGGTCTGATGAAACCAGGATTTAACTTTTTGGCCTGAATGCCAAGCATCACATCTGGAGGAAACCTGGCACCATCCCTACGGTGAAGCATGGTGGTGGCAGCATCATGCTGTGGGGATGTTTTTCAGCGGCAGGGACTGGGAGACTAGTCAGGATCGAAGGAAAGATGAACAGAGCAAAGTACAGAGAGATCCTTGATGAAAACCTGCTCCAGAGTGCTCAGGACCTCAGGACCTCAGACTGGGGCGAAGGTTCAACTTCCACCAGGACAATGACCCTAAGCAAACAGCCAAGACAATGCAGGAGTGGCTTCGGGACAAGTCTCTGAATGTCCTTGAGTGGCCCAGCCAGAGCCCGGACTTGAACCCGATCGAACATCTCTGGAGAGACCTGAAAATAGCTGTGCAGCAATACTCTCCATCCAACCTGACAGAGCTTGAGAGGATCTGCAGAGAAGAATGGGAGAAACTCCCCAAAAACAGGTATGCCAAGCTTGTAGCGTCATACCCAAGAAGACTTGAGTTTGTAATCGCTGACAAAGGTGCTTCAACAAAGTACTGAGTAAATTGTCTGAATACTTATGTAAATGTGATATTTCCGTTTTTTTATTTTTAATAAAAATAAGATCTGTGCCTACGCATTTTATACATTTTAGAATAAGGCTCTAACGTAAGAAAATGTCAAGGGGGCTTTCCGAAAGCACTGTATATATTTTTCATATCTGAAATGTTCACAAGTCACAGGTGGTTTCTGACACATATGTGACCTTTCACTTGAATACCAGACAGGTGTTTTTTGGACACATTTTCATATGACTCAGACACGTGGGGTGCTTTTGTAGCTGGCAGGATTAGAACCTGGGTCTCCCATGGGAGAAGCCAACATCTTGACAATTCGATCAAGAGGGCTACCACTAAACTTGAAGTCGCAGCCCTTACAGACAAACAGGCTTCTTGCAAGCAGTGGTGGCAAACCTTTGGCCAATTTGCCGCACATTTGTGGCAAGCTCATATTTTCTCATTCAAATTTATTTTGAATGTCTTGCAGTACATTTGCGGTAACTTGTGAAGTTCTGGCAAACTATTCTGGAAAACATGTTGCGAACATTCTACTGTTTGCTGCAAATTGGCTGCAAACTCAGTATGAATATGAAATCTGGTTTTTGGTTACTGTGTGTCAACATTGAAATGTTGTACCTACATAAACCAAATCACGTAACTTTAAATGAACTTACTTCTCATAAAAAAACTTAAACATACTAAATGTACTAGATATACTAAACTACATGTATTCAATGTTTTTAACAGATACAAATAAATCCAATACAACTTGAAATCATCAACATGGTAATAAAGAAAATACATTTCCCAAATAAATTGTTTATTTAATATTTTTATGTAACTACAACATTTACATGAGAGAACAGTGAACACTAAGGAGATGTTGATCTTAGGATGTTTAAAGGGGCATCTACAGAATTATTTACATGAGCCAATGTGATGTGTCCCTGCGCGAAAGGCAGGCATAGTGGAAACAGGAGGGTAGCGGATATTTTACTGACACACTCAAATATATCGCAACACAGTGGAACTCCGCTCGACAGAGACCCGGGGGGAGCAGAGGGAATAAGACGCACCAACAATTAGTGACAAAACGGAAAACAGGTGTGAAGGGAACAGGACAAAACGGACACTGAGTAGTGGATCGGTGGTGGCTAGTACTCGGGCGGCGTCGACCTATTCCGGCCGCCTGCCCCAGGGGAGGGAGCAACTTCGGCTGAAGTCGTGACAGTATCCCCCCCCCCTTTAGGCGCGGCTCCAGCAGCGCGTCGACGTCGGCCTCGAGGGCGACCCGGGGGGGCGAGGCGCGGGGCGTCCCGGATGGAGGCGATGGAATTCCCTCAACAGTGAGGTATCCAGGATGTCCTCCACCGGTACCCAGCATCTCTCCTCCGGGCCGTATCCCTCCCACTCCACGAGGTACTGGAGGAGCTTAGCCCAACGTCTTGAGTCCAGGATGGCTCGGACCGCATATGCCGGTGCCCCCTCGATGTCCAGCGGGGGGCGGAGGGACCTCCAGTATCCTATGTCCTTGGAGTGGACCAGCCACCACCGGCCTGAGGAGAGACACATGGAACGAGGGGTTAATGCGGTAGTCAGGCGGAAGCCTCAGCCTGTAGCATACCTCGTTCAGTCTCCTCAGGACTTTGAACGGCCCCACAAACCGCGGACCCAGCTTCCGGCAGGGCAGGTGGAGGGGGAGGTTTCGGGTCGAGAGCCAGACTCGGTCCCCTGGTGCATATACCGGGGCCTCACTGCGCCTTATACCTGCCCAGGGTTTGTTGGAGGCCCTCCAGGTCTCCTTCGAGCGCTCAAACCACTCATCCACCGGCAGGCGTAGTGGAAACAAGCGCAGGGAGGCAGGAGGGTAGTGGGAAAAAATGATATTTTACTGACACACTCAAATATATCGTAACACAGTGGAACTCCGCTCATAACACACACTCACAATAAAGACAATCACCGACAGAGACCCGGGGGGAGCAGAGGGAATAAGACGCACCAACAATTAGTGACAAAATGGAAAACAGGTGTGAAGGGAACAGGACAAAACGGACACTGAGTAGTGGATCGTGGTGGCTAGTACTCGGGCGACGTCGACCTATTCCGGCCGCCCGCCCCAGGGGAGGGAGCAACTTCGGCTGAAGTCGTGACAGCCAAGTGATAACTGAGCAATAGATTTCAAACAATGGATTTTAATTACATTTAACAAAATGTAATTACTTAAAACAAAAACAACATTTTATTATTTTGCAGACGTTCTTATCCAGAGTGACTTACAAGAGCAATTAGGGTTAAGTGTCTTGCTATAGGGCACATCAGCAGATTTTTCAACTAGTCGACTCAGGGATTCAAATCAGTGACCTTTCATTTACTGGCCCAACACTCTTAACCACTAGGTTACCTGCTGCCCCAAAAGCAAGCCACGTTCAGAAATATTCCCATTTTGAGTGAACTTTGGAGATGGCAGCCACGTGGAAGTCCTTCGTCCAAAGCTTGTTGAATGTATACAACACAAGACAAACAAAATTAACATACTGAAAACAACTGAAGTTTGATGTTTTGGAACCTGGTTAGCCATTTTGGCTGGGACCGTGGATTGTCCCGGGCTTGTAGCTGTTTAGATGTTTTCCCATCTTCCCTCCGACCTGCCCTCTCTGGAACTGCGAGGAGTAACAGTGTAACCTACTTGCTACCATGACAAAGACCAAAGACAGTGGGAGTACCGTTGAGGACAGTGGTGTCTCTCTAGCACAGGTCAAGAATCTTTTAAACAAACAAAAATAGTTCTACAAGCAGTTGTTACAACAACAAGAAAATAGCTTCAAGTTTTGTTCAAATACTGGTGGAGTAACTAATAAAATAATGGACGACCTGACCAGACAGGTCCAGGACCTAAAGAACAGTTTGCAATTCTCCCAGGGTCAGCTCGATGAGTTTAAACAGGAGAACGGCAAGATGACAGCAATCTGTAAGTCATTAAGAGATAACATCAGTTAAGCAAGTGAATCCATGATAACAATGATGGAGAACTCTGATTATCTCGAGGGACAAGAACTTGAGAGGAACGTACATCTTCCTCAAAGAGGACTATCCTGAACTAGCCAGAAGAAGAAATAACTTATCCCAGCCATGAAAGCTGTCAGAGCACATGGTGACATTTCTTACATCCGCTATGACAGGCTAATTGTTCACCCTCCCTCCCAAAAGCCTGGAAGGGATGAGAGAGCCAAGCATATGGGTTTGTAGCTTCAACCGCACAGCACACACACACACTTACACACAACAACTGATTTAATGGACTGCTGAATATATATGTGTTTCTCTTTGTTTGCTCTTTTCCATATTATGTCTATCTCTGATAAACTACCCATGAAAGGGCTGAAAATAGCCTATATTAATATTTGTAGCCTTAGAAATCAGGTTCATGAAATCAATAACTTACTAACATTAGATAACATTCATATATTAGCAGTTTCTCAAACTCACTTAGATAATTATTTTGATGATACATCAGTAGCAATACAAGGATTTAACATCTATAGAAGAGACAGGAATGCTTATGGGGGAAGTGTTGCTGTAAATATTCAGAGGCATATCCCTGTAATGCTTAGAGAAGATCTTATGTTAAATGTTATTGAAGTGTTGCATGTTCAACCAGCACATCTAAAGCCCTTACTTTTGGGGTGATGCTATAGGCCACTAAGTGCTAACAGTCAGTATCTAAATGATATGCATGAAATACTTGATAGTGTATGTGATGTAAACAGAGAGGTCTACTTTCTTGGGGACCTGAATATTGACTGGTTTTCATCACGTTGTCCGCTCAAGAGGAGGCTTCTCACTGTAACCAGTGCCTGTAATCTAGTTCCGGTTATTAATCAACCTACCATGGTGTTTGCAAACACTACAGGAACAAGATCATCCACATGTATTGATAAATTATTTTACTAATACTGTAGAACTTTGTTCTAAAGCTGTATCCGTACCCATGGGATGCAGTGATCACAATATAGTGGCTATATCCAGGAAAGACAAAGTTCCGAAAGCTGGGCATAAAATAGTTCATAAGAGATCATACAAAACATTTAGCTGTGACTCTTATGTGGATGTTAAAATATTTGTTGGTCTGATGTGATTAATATTTAGCATCCAGACACTGACTGCACTTGATGAATTCATGAAATTGCTTCTTCCAATTATAGATAAATATGGACCTGTTAAGAAACTGACTTTTAGAACTGGTAAGGCTCAATGGTTGATGAGGAATTGAAAAATGGTATGGTTGAAAGAGATGAGGCCAAAGGAGTGGCTGATAAGTCTGGCTTCTCATCTGACTGGCTGACTTACTGCAAATTTAGAAATTATATGACTAAACTCAACAAAAAGATGAAGAAACTGTATTATGATGCCAATATCAATGATATAAAGAATGATGGAAAAACAACTTTGGAGTACTTTAAATTAAATGATGGGCAGAAAGACAAATTCAATCATTTACTCAAATCAGATGGCTTATTCATCACAAAACCATTTGATGTTGGCAATTATTTGAATGATTATGTCATTGGCAAAGTTGGCAAACTTAGGCAGGAAATAACAACAATGAGCCACCATACTCATGCACAAAAATACAAATAATGAAAGAAAAGCATTGTAAGTTTGAATTTTGTAGAGTTAGCGTGGGAGAGGTGGAAAAATTATTGTTATCGATAAATAATGACAAACCTCCTGGTATTGACAAATTAGATGGAAAGCTACTGAGGATGGTTTCTGACTGTATAGCCACTCCTATCTGTCATGTTTTTAATCTGAGCCTAAAGGAAAGTCTTTGTCCTCAGGTCTGGATGGAAGCCAAAGTCATTCCGCTACCCAAGAGTGGTAAAGCGGTCTTTACTGGTTCTAACAGCAGACCTATCAGCTTGCTGCCAGTTCTTAGCAAACTGTTGGAAAAAATTGTGTTTGACCAAATACAATGCTATTTCTCTGTAAACAAATTAACAACAGACATTCAGCATGCTTATAGAGAAGGGCACACAACATGTACTGCACTTAAAGATGTCAGTGCAGTCTTTGATATTATTGACCTGTTGTTGAGAAAACATACAGTGTATTTGATACACTGCCGATATTGCAGGTTTTCCTACTTACAAAACATGTAGAGGTCTGTAATTTTTATCATAGGTACACTTCAACTGTGAGAGACGGAATTTAAAACAAAAATCCAGAAAATCACATTGTATGATTTTTAAATAATTAATTTGCATTTTATTGCATGACATAAGTAATTGATCACCTACCAACCAGTAAGAATTCCGGCTCTCACAGACCTGTTAGTTTTTCTTTAAGAAGACCTCCTGTTCTCCACTCATTACCTGTATTGACTGCATCTGTTTGAACTCGTTACCTGTATAAAAGATACTTGTCCACACACTCAATCAAACAGACTCCAACCTCGCCACAATGGCCAAGACCAGAGAGCTGTGTAAGGACATCAGGGATAAAATTGTAGACCTGCACAAGGCTGGGATGGGCTACAGGACAATAGGCAAGCAGCTTGGTGAGAAGGCAACAACTGTTGGCGCAATTATTAGAAAATGGAAGAAGTTCAAGATGACGGTCAATCTCCCTCGGTCTGGGGCACCATGCAAGATCTCACCTCATGGGGCATCAATGATCATGAGGAAGGTGAGGGATCAGCCCAGAACTACACGGCAGGACCTGGTCAATGACCTGAAGAGAGCTGGGACCACAGTCTCAAAGAAAACCATTAGTAACACACTACGCCGTCATGGAATAAAATCCTGCAGTGCACGCAAGGTCCCCCTGCTCAAGCCAGTTGCCAATGACCATCTGGATGATCCAGAGGAGGAATGGGAGTAGGTCATGTGGTCTGATGAGACAAAAATAGAGCTTTTTGGTCTAAACTCCACTCGCCGTGTTTGGAGGAAGAAGAAGGATGAGTACAACGCCAAGAACACCATCCCAACCGTGAAGCATGGAGGTGGAAACATCATTCTTTGGGGATGCTTTTCTGCAAAGGGAACAGGACGACTGCACCGTATTGAGGGGAGGATGGATGGGGCCATGTATCGTGAGATCTTGGCCAACAACCTCCTTCCCTCAGTAAGAGCATTGAAGATGGGGTAGTGGCTGGGTCTTCCAGCATGACAACGAACCGAAACACACAGCCAGGGCAACTAAGGAGTGGCTCCGTAAGAAGCATCTCAAGGTCCTGGAGTGGCCTAGCCAATCTCCAGACCTGAACCCAATAGAAAATCTTTGGAGGGAACTGAAAGTCCGTATTGCCCAGGGAAACCTGAAGGATCTGTATGGAGGAGTGGGCCAAAATCCATGCTGCAGTGTGTGAAAACCTGGTCAAGAACTACAGGAAACGTATGATCTCTGTAATTGCAAACAAAGGTTTCTGTACCAAATATTAAGTTCTGCTTTTCTGATGTATCAAATACTTATGTCATGCAATAAAATGCAAATTAATTACTTAAAAATCATACAATGTGTTTTTCTGGATTTGTGTTTTAGATTCCGTCACTCACAGTTGAAGAGTGCCTATGATAAAAATTACAGACTTCTACACGCTTTGTAAGTGGGAAAACCTGCAAAATCGGCAGTGTATCAAATACTTGTTCTCCCCACTGTATGTGTTATGGCTTTTCAACCTCTGCCATATCATGGATTCAGAGCTATCTATCTAATAGAACTAATTTAAGTAATTTAGCAGATGCTCTTATACAGAGCAACTTACAGTTGTGGTTGCATACATGTTCATACTTTCTTCGCACTGGTGCTCTGTGGGAATTTTTTGTTTGTTTCAATAGCCCGTACAGTAAGTGGTGGCAATACACCTATAGGTGTAGTCTGCTATAAAAAGAAGAAGAAGAAGAAGAAGAAGAAGAAGAAGAAGAAGAAGAAGAAGAAGAAGAAGAAGAAGAAGAAGAAGAAGAAGAAGAAGAAGAAGAAGAAGAAGAAGAAGAAGAAGAAGAATTGTAACATGTTAAACAGGATAAATAAGGAGACACAGAGCGCTAGCTTCTATATTCTTTTCACTGGGCTTCTTCCAATGGTCACTGACCAACATATGAAGAAGAGAGTCGTACGCCTGCAGCAGTAACACTCCGAATGGATGCCTCAGAAATAGCAAATAATTATTTTTAACACACTTGAATTCAGGTAGGCTAAGTTACCTGGTTACAGAATGGCATTGCAGAATGTGCAATTCCATATGTGGAAGCATTGCTACTGCAACGTGTTAACACCACCTTTTCACATGTGAGGAGAACAACAATATTTCACCAACACATGTGAAAATGCAATTCCATTTATGAAAGTGAGATTTGTGATTGATTATCACATGTGAAACTGTATATCCAAATGCAATTCACATGTGAGGTGAAAGCATGAGAGAGAGAGAGAGAGAGAGAGAGAGAGAGAGAGAGAGAGAGAGAGCAGACATTCTTACTTAATTGGTATCTTGAGTGCATTTGTTTCCAATAAAGAGATGTGCTTGGGTTGCATTCTCTCTTCATTCTGTTTTTTTTATTCTATTAACTGAAAGCAGTGGCTGGCTGATCTGAATGTGCCCCTCTCCTAGCTATAGCCTCAGGATAGCTAGCAAAAAAAGCTGTTGCATCTTGCCTCATTCATAACTAGTCAACTGAGAAAGCTTACTGATTCAGAACTAAGGGATATATTCATCATGTGTGTTTAGGTGCAGAATATGAATATTGCTGATGTTATGTTCCCTCAGCTATTATCTCCCACTTAAAAAATATGGAAGTGCCATAGTATTGTCAACAAACTATGTGTGGGAGCTAAGAGAAATTGAAACCAAAAGGTGTGAGGGATATTTACTTTGTCTATGTATCTCTGCTATAGATTGAAAGCAACATCTGCAAAACGTATGCATTCATATTGTGTAGTACTTGAATTTGGAATTTGAGAATAGACCTTGCACAACAAAATGAACATGTTGGGCTTGACAAGATAATATTTATGCGCTGGCACCATGTTGCTTAGCACAGTTTAATCCACCTGCAAATCATAAATAACTGAATGCACTAATAGGGTTTTTCCATTGCTTTGAGCCAGTGGGGCTGAAATATGTGATTTGTTGATGAAGTCATTCTGAGACACTTGGCCAATTCCAAAAAAACACATGTCAAATTAGTTTATTCACATGTTAAAAACTTTCACTTGAGAATTGGATATGCAGTTTTCTATTTCACATGTAAAACAACAATGTTCATTTGTGAAAAACTCCATGTGTAAATCTCACATTTACTCCAATGTTTGTAAACAAACACTTTATAGCCTAAAAACATGGTTAAAACTATAATTTTGATATCATGGATGATCAATCCTTGCATCCATAGCATAGTCTATGGATTTGAGAGGGGTTGCATTTCTCCAGCCATCGGTATCCCTTATACGGTACGGTTGCTGCTCAATATGCGATATGTGACTAGAATGGTGTTGTAAACAACTTTGCAGGACATAGACATGTCTTATATGGACAGAAAGCTTAAATTCTTGTTAATCTAACTGCAGTGTCCAATTTACAGTAGACATTACAGCTACAAAATACCATGCTATTGTTTGAGGATAGTGTACAACAACAAAACACTTTTATCATGGCAACTGGTTTGGTACATTCACCTCTGAAGGTAAAGAATGTACTTACATTCAGTAATGTTGCTCTGATTTGTCATCCTGAGGGTCCCAGCGATAAAATATAGTATAGTTTTGTTTGAAAAAAATCTATTTTTATATTCAAATTTAGGAACTGGATTCTACAGTTAGACCTCTGGCTCCACACCTACCCTGCCCAGCCATCTAGATGTATGAAGGTTAGTGTCTTTTTTGTAGGGAAGCTAATGATCCATCATGTATGATTCCTGGGAGTGTGCAAACTTAAATTGTGTATTACCATAGCGGTTTGTATGTTCTTTATAGTTATGTACTTGAAAACCAATTCGACACATTTGGGAAAACTCCTGGCAGACTTGATACAAAATATTGTGTAGTGATAAAATTCTTCACTGGATCAGTCCGAAACTTTGCACACACACTGCTGCCATCTGCTGGATAACATCTAAATTATGTCTATAATCCTACATCAGTCTGGCCTTTCTCTTGCATTTCAAAGATGATGCAACAAAAACTATTATAGAAAGCGCATGTTTTTTGTTTGTATTATCTTTAACCAGATCTAATGTGTTATATTCTCCCACATTAATTTCACATTTCCACAAACTTCAAAGTGTTTCCTTTCAAATTATATCAAGAATATGCATATCCTTGCTTTAGGTCCTGAGCTACAGGCAGTTAGATTTGGGTGTGTCAATTTAGTTGAAAATTTGAAAAAAAAGGGTCCAATCCTTTAGAGGTGAATGTTTAAATTAAGGATTGCCCTTTTTAAACACCTTTAATAGAGTAATAGTGTTATTATATGGTGAAATCCTCTAGTGAGTGATTTACTTTAGTATCATTAATATCAAGCAAAACTTCTGAAGTCAAGAACAAAATGGTGGTGGAAACGCTTTTATGAGCAAATATTGATATAATTACCATCACATTTATAAAACACAGACTAGACAGCTAGTACCCTATATAAGTATAGGGCACTAGCTGAGGGGGGAGTAGGACCTCAAAGATACAATGATGACAGTGTAGGGACATAGGGATTTGGGATTGGGCATCTCTTCGATGAGGGTGGTGTGGAGGTTTGAAGGACATTCTGATGCAGGCCATTGACAGCCGAAACGTCATGATTTTTTACTTGAATTAGATAAATGAAGCATCAAGATTTTAATTGTGGGAGAGAGTCTCGCCTATTCTTTCCTAAAGTTACCCAAACATGAGATGTTAAAGGTTGACTAATAAGAGTATCCCCACTTAGTATTCCTGAGACTAAGACCATCTGACACATATTAGAACATGATGTTAAATAAAAAATAAATATGTTAATGCTTGGATGAGAGTGTGGGCATCCTATGTACACATATTTAATTAGCTAATCCAGATGCTTACAATATAATCTTCTTCAGGCTTTTACTGGCATATCTGTACAATTTATTCTACAGTATTGGAAGGTGAGGAAGAATTCCCACAATTACCTGGGATGTTTTGATGGACTAATATTACCATCTTGAGAGGACGCTTGTCGCTGGGAATGTCTGGTTCTGAGAGACAGTCATCTAGGCCTATAGTTTTGTCTATCTATATTTTCATAACCACTATCATAACCACCATTTTGCTTAGCTATCTTTCTTAACCATTATCATAACCAGGGCCGGCCCTGGGCATAAGCGACATAAGCGGTTGCTTAGGGCCCCTGGCTGCTAGCCCCCACTCCCTAAAAAATCTAATTCTGAATTTACTGTTGAGAGTTAGTATAGTATAATACACAAGGTGACATGTTCTCTTTGAAAGTTAAATTTTTACTCTCTGCAGTCAAGGGGGGGCTTAGAGCCCCCAAAAGGCTAGGGCCTAATACCAACTCTCAAAATGAACACGGAACATACAGTGGGGAGAACAAGTATTTGATACACTGCCGATTTTGCAGGTTTTCCTACTTACAAATTATGTAGAGGTCAGTAAGAATTCCGGCTCTCACAGACCTGTTCGTTTTTCTTTAAGAAGCCCTCCTGTTCTCCACTCATTACCTGTATTAACTGCACCTGTTTGAACTCGTTACCTGTATAAAAGACACCTGTCCACACATTCAATCAAACAGACTCCAACCTCTCCACAATGGCCAAGACCAGAGCTGTGTAAGGACATCAGGGATAAAATTGTAGACCTGCACAAGGCTGGGATGGGCTACAGGACAATAGGCAAGCAGCTTGGTGAGAAGGCAACATCTGTTGTTGCAATTATTAGAAAATGAAAGAAGTTCAAGATGACGGTCAATCTCGATCGGTCTGGGGCACCATGCAAGATCTCACCTCGTGGGGCATCAATGATCATAAGGAAGGTGAGGGATCAGCCCAGAACTACACGGCAGGACCTGGTCAATGACCTGAAGAGAGATGGGACCACAGTCTCAAAGAAAACCATTAGTAACACACTACGCCGTCATGGATTAAAATCCTGCAGTGCACGCAAGGTCCCCCTGCTCAAGCCAGCGCATGTCCAGGCCCGTCTGAAGTTTGCCAATGACCATCTGGATGATCCAGAGGAGGAATGGGAGAAGGTCATGTGGTCTGATGAGACAAAAATAGAGCTTTTTGGTCTAAACTCCACTCGCCGTGTTTGGAGGAAGAAGAAGGATGAGTACAACCCCAAGAACACCATCCCAACCGTGAAGCATGGAGGTGGAAACATCATTCTTTGGGGATGCTTTTCTGCAAAGGGGACAGGACGACTGCACCGTATTGAGGGGAGGATGGATGTGGCCATGTATTGCGAGATCTTGGCCAACAACCTCCTTCCCTCAGTAAGAGCATTGCAGATGGGTCGTGGCTGGGTCTTCCAGCATGACAACGACCCGAAACACACAGCCAGGGCAACTAAGGAGTGGCTCTGTAAGAAGCATCTCAAGGTCCTGGAGTGGCCTAGCCAGTCTCCAGACCTGAACCCAATAGAACATCTTTGGAGGGAGCTGAAAGTCCGTATTTCCCAGCGACAGCCCCGAAACTTGAAGGATCTGGAGAAGATCTGTATGGAGGAGTGGGCCAAAATCCCTGCTGCAGTGTGTGCAAACCTGGTCAAGAACTACAGGAAACGTATGATCTCTGTAATTGCAAACAAAGGTTTCTGTACCAAATATTAAGTTCTGCTTTTCTGATGTATCAAATACTTATGTCATGCAATAAAATGCAAATTAATTACTTAAAAATCATACAATGTGATTTTCTGGATTTTTGTTTTAGATTCCGTCACTCACAGTTGAAGAGTACCTATGATAAAAATTACAGACTTCTACATGCTTTGTAAGTGGGAAAACCTGCAAAATCGGCAGTGTATCAAATACTTGTTCTCCCCACTGTATATTAATCATGCTAATATTAATGATTATGCCAATAATGACACTGGAGTGGATGGGGGCGGTACACGGTGTGAGTAGGGTGTCTTTGCCCATTGAGAATGTGGCCACCCACTTGGACTGGGCGCAGCCGGTTAAAAGAAACAGGCAGGTAATTCTGAGCCTCTCCAACATTTAGCTGAATGCCTGCAACCAAGACTGATAAGGATTACGGCGCGCCGGGCTCTTTTTCACCCTGATGATAAAGAAAATATTTTCATCTACATCATAAGTGACAACTGTCTGGATATTATTGATTTAACAGACCGTTTCCTCCTGGATAGAATATGGTAAGTGGTTGGCAGGCGAGCTGCGGTGGACGAAGAGCGATTTGATTGCCCAGATCTAAGAAATTGTTATTTGTTCTACTACATGGTTACAGAAGCTAATTACGGTAATACTGTGATTACTACGGTCTGGTGGACGATAATGATGTTGCCTGTCAATTTGTTTTAACATCGATGTCTCAAAATGTATTTGATTTGACGTTTGATCTAGCCCATGACGAACTTCATCCTTTAAAACTTGGGCTTTGTTTCCTCTTACTGATATTTTCATTCGTGTGTGTTATATTTGTAAGCATGTGTTGCAGCAACAAGTGATTGACATGACAAAGAGGTATGACCATAATTAGGAATGAGAATAGGCTACTAGTAACTTAATAGTATCTCTGTGGGTAGACTATGACTGTCTGTCACTCATATGAACCTACTGTACTAATAAGTGTGTGGAAATATTGTGGACGATTGTATTTTTTTATCATTATCTTACTGATGGGACAATTCTGCAAGTCATCTTATGCTGTGGAATGGTGAAATGCTTCCATTAGGCTGCATACAGTGCCTTCAGAAAGTGTTCAGACCCCTTGACTTTTTCCACATTTTGTTGTGTTACAGCCTACATTTTAAGTGGATTAAATTTAGATTTTGTGTCATTGGCCTACACACAATATCCCATGTTAAAGTCGAATTATGTTTTTAGAAACTTTTACAAATTAATTAAAAATGGAAAGCTAAAATGTCTTGACTCAATAAGTATTCAACCCCTTTGTTATGACAAGCCTAAATAAGTTAAAGAGAAAAAGTTCCTCACTGGTGGTGACTGCAGAGTGATGTTGGGACAACAAGCATTGTTTGGCATGTCTTTATGCATCAGCGCACAACAGAGCGCTGGGGCTAGGGAGAGATTGAGTCCCCTAAGATCATCCAGTTCATAGTAGACATATGACATACGTTTATAGCTTTTGTGTTGTTTAGCCTAAGTGGTTTAATGATGTAAATTCTGCATTTTCTTCCATTTTATCTGTGAGCAAGAATCAATAAACTCAATATTTGTAGCATTATCCAATAAAGATTAGGCCTTTCCAATTGTGCTTATAATATTAGATTGATATGATAACCGTAGAGAGTATTGATAGTTTTAAAAACTGTAGTTCTGTTGCACCTGGACTACTGTCCAGTCATATGGTCAAGTGCCACAAAGCGGGACATAGAAAACTTACAAGTGGTCCAGAACAGAGTAGCACGGCTGACCCTTAGATGTACTCGGAGAGCCAGCATTTGTGAGAGGTATTGACATGTTGAAATCACCAAGTTGTCTGTTTAATCAAATCAAAATCAAATCAAATCAAAGTTTAGTCACGCGCGCTGAATACAACAGGGGTAGACCTTACAGTGAAATGCTTACTTACAAGCCCTAACCAACAGTGCAGGTTTTAAGTAAAAAATAAGTATTAGGTAAACAATAGATAAATAAATAAAAAACAGTAAAATTACAGTAAAAAATAACAGTAGCGAGGCTATATACAGGTGGTACCGGTACAGAATCAATGTGCAGGGGCACCGGTTAGTCGGGCTAATTGAGGTAATATGTACATGTAGGTATAGTTAAAGTGACTATGCACATATGATAATCAGCAAACTGCTCGCCCGCACGACGCCATACACGTGGTCTGAGGTTGTGAGGCCGGCTGGACGTATTGCCAAATTCTCTAAAAATGACGTTGGAGGCGGATTATCGTAGATAAATTAACATTAAATTCTCTGGCAAGAGCTCTGGTGGACATTCCTGCAGTCAGCATGCTAACAGCTTTGGTGGACATTCCTGCAGTCAGCATGCTAACAGCTCTGGTGGACATTCCTGCAGTCAGCATGCTAACAGCTCTGGTGGACATTCCTGCAGTCAGCATGCTAACAGCTCTGGTGGACATTCCTGCAGTCAGCATGCTAACAGCTCTGGTGGACATTCCTGCAGTCAGCATGCCAATTGCACACTCCCTCAAAACTTGTGGCATAGTGTTGTATGACAAAACTGCACATTTTAGAGTGGCCTTTTACTGTCCCCAGCACAAGTGCACCTGTGTAATGATCATCCTGTTAAATAAGATTCTTGATATGCCACACCTGTCCAGGTGGATGGATTATCTTGACAAAGGAGAAATACTCACTATCAGGGATGTAAACAAGGGTGTGCACAACATTTTTGAGAAATAAGCTTTTTGTGTATATGGAACATTTCTGGGATCTTTTATTTCAGCTCATGAAACATAGGAACAACACTTTCCTGCCTGCCCTGACACCGAGCCTGCCTGCCGTCTTGAACCTTTACCCCACTACTCTGGACTACCAAACTCTGCTTGCCCCTGACCTGTCTTTTGCCTGCCCCTGTTGGGATAATAAACATTTGTTATTCCGACGTTGTCTGCACCTGGGTCTTACCTTTGAACGTGAGAGTACGAACTGGCCATGATGGACCCAGCAGACTTGGACCAGCTGCGCCACGCCATCTCCTCCCAAGGAGCCTCCATTGGCAGGCACTAGGAACTGCTTCGGGGCTTTCTGGTGGGGGTCCAGATGTAACAGCGTTGCACCACCGGTCACTCCACCTTCCCGGGAGCCCTGTTTACCTCGGCTGGAACGCTTCAATGGAGAGCCGAGCACCTGTCGGGCGTTTTTGGCTCAGTGTGCCCTCATTTTTGAGCTTCCTCCTTCCCCTCAGAGTGCTCCAAGATAGCCTAGCTCATCACACTGATGTCCGGGAGGGCTCTCACCTGGGCTAACGCGATATGGGAACGCCAGCCGGCCATATGCGGGAGTCTGGAGGGGTTCGAGGGAGAGGTGAGGAGAATGTTCTATGCTCCGTTTTCCGGGAGAGAAGCTGCCCGGAGGCTTATCTAGCTTCGGCAGGGCTACCGCAGTGTGGCCGATTTTTGCAGTGGATTTCCGCACATTAGCAGCAAAGAGTGCTTTGAACCAGGAAACACTCTTCGACATGTTTTTGCACGACGTCTCTCAGGAGTCCAAATCGCTCCGGGTCCTCGTTGACTCTGGGGCTGACGAGAGCTTCCTGGACGTCACCCTGGCTGCCGAGCTGGACATCCCCACTCAGCCCCTCTCCATACTCATGGAGGGTAGAGCCCTGGACGGGCACTCTATAGTGTTGAATGTTAATAATTTTAAGCTTGGAAAAGAGACCCTTAAACTTGGGACCACACAGCCACTCCACTGAATAGCAGGCGAGTGATTGCTTTGCAATGCTTGCAGTTAGCCACGGATTCCTTCCAAACCACTCATTGTTGATTTTGCAATTTCCAACTTGTTGTGCAATGTTTATGTCCAATGGCCGATGATCAACGATACATTTTATCTATAATTTATCTTCATTATTTATCTTCATATGACAGGGATTAAAATGAATTTGCCAGTAGATTGTCAACTTGATTCATGATGTTGACTGCTAGCTAAGATTTTGAAGGTATGATGTTGACATGATCAGTCCAATCAAAGCTACTGTATATATACTGTGATTTGATTAAATTTTATCTGTGGCCAATGACCTTGAGCCTTCTTGGATGAACATTTCTAATGTAACTTTATGGCTGCGTTTCAAACTCATAAAAGACACACCCTTGTCCACTTACCCTTGCCCTATGCCCTTGGGGGAATCCCTGTTACCATCTTGGACGTCAGTCCAAACGATTAGCCAAACAAGGGAAGTTTGAAAACGTAAGCCCCTCAGCCCTCGTTTTTGATCGAGTTTGCGAGTGTACAATTATGTTCACTTCGGGGCCGGAAACGCCCCATAATTCAATTGGCGATAATTGTATATCTGCTAAGAAAAGTCAGCCGAAACTTAAAACCTCAATGTCAATATGGAGAAGTCAACATACAAGTGTACTTAAAAACGAATGTAAATAAGTTAGAAATGGTGCTACTAATGCACATGGCGGCACAAACACGTCTCGTAAAAGTAATGATGTTTTTGTTTGGTTAGCTGTTGGAAATTGTAGAAGTTCCCGCTAGGCAGGCTAACGTTAGTTAGCTAATTAATTTGCTATCTATCATACAGTAGTTGTATATTCATAATTATATAATTAATGTAAGTAGACATACAATCATAATTGACTGTAGTGCATATAAAGCACCTACTGGTGACTGAAAACACAATCATCACGGGATGAACGAATTTCCTGGCAAGGGCGGTCCATTTAAAAATAATAATTTCCTCCCTCACCCCCTGCCCTGCAAGTGCATACTCGGCAGACGTCATGATACGTCATCAGAAGTGTCCACTTAATTTGGGGGCTGAGGGGATAGGGTGTGTCTTTTAAGTGTTTGGTATGCAGCCTATGGCAGCACCCAAGGGGCTGGAATTTTTTTGCCCTACCCTTAGATTTGGAGGTGAAGTAGTGTCCCCATGAGTGACAGAACACTGAGTCAATCACGGCGCAACTAGAGAACATTACCAACCCCTATGCTCAGTATTTTCCACTGGCTGCCCCAACACCACAGAAAGCACTGAGCTAGGCTGAAACACCTGCATTTTGGTGCTGCCTTACATAAGAAAGCAACAAAGAGACCATGTTTGTTTGCGGCTTTATTAACTCAATTATATATATATATATATATATATATATATATATATATGTTTATATTGTTTGCAAACTGAAATGTGACACGTATTAATGCCAAAATAACATGCAAAACAGGCAACCCCAAAAAATGTGGGGCTCAAAACAGGTGCCCTGACGTGTCGCCACTCCCTTTTACTGTCAATAGAACATTGAGACGGACTAATATTTGGGATGTAAGACACGCTGTAATTTGAGGCCAATCTAACACCAGATCAGGACCTGTTGGTAAAAAAAATCTAAGTTAAAAACTGCAGTTCTGACATTCCCCGAGCCCACTCCGACGAACAAACAAATTGTGTTTTCTTCAAGAAATGCTGCTTCAAGAAATGCAGTTCCTTGTGGAAAACCATAAACTACAGTCTTGGTTGCGCGAAAACGCACAAGAGGGCTGGCTTTCTGAAATGCTCCCCTGAAGTTTGAGACTCACACACGAGGGTTGTCGGCTTGGGTGGTCACTCTACTTTAGTGAGCTGTTGCTAAGCAGCTAATAATAGTCGTGTTTGCTGAGTAATTTTTGCCCTTCTGGAACCAATCAGATGCGAGAAAATCCGGCCATCTGACAGTCCTAGAGGCGGGATTTCGATTATTTTCGCTTTTACCCCTCCTCCTCTGTCTCCAAATGGAGAGAGGTATTTTTTCTCCTCTATTGAATCTCAAGAGTTCGCCGTGTCGCGCGGCCCAAGGGAAGACCACATAGAACACACATAATGCTAAGACCATCGAACGTTCCAAGCCGCCGTTTTGTAGATGGGAATGGCTTTTTCCACTTTGCTGTTTAAGAGAAATAACTTTTTTGAAGAGAAACGCTGAATGTGCAAAGCGGTGGAGACCTCTGGATCACGAAATGTTGGGATGGAAGGCGCAGACTTTGACTCGCCGTCTCCAACAGCAGTATGAAGTACTTTACGGGTGTGAGATCACCGAGAGTGAAACGGTGTTGCCTTGGGACATTAGTACACGCTTTCGGGGAAATATTATAACGTGGAAAAGCAGAACCAGCACGAAGTCTCCGCACCATGGCCTCGGCTGCTAATGCCTCCTCTGAGCAGGAAATCAGGGACCCCGATCGGCCGAGGATAACGCGGAGGAACAGGGGGAACTATCTCTCAGCAGCGCCGGATTTGGAGTATTTGCAGCGGCCAAGTTACTGCGATGCAGCTTTCGCCTTGCAGCAAATATCCGAGGTGCATATTATTTGACATGTTTGAGTAAAATGATATAGGTATGGTTCTACTATAATGAAACTGCCCAACTTTGTCAAGTCGCTAGGTAACGGGATCGTGGCAGGGGAGAGGGGTTGGGGTGTAGAGCTATGCCGTGTAACCTTTGTTGTGATTTGCTATTCATTAATAGTTAACTTTTCTCGCGTTTATACTTCCTGATCCATTTTTGGAATATAGGCTACACATAGTATATACGCTACACTAGGCTACAATGTTTCAATAACGGTCTCGCAACTAGGGTGCACAGTGCAGGCTATTCCCTACTTTTGCACAATTAAAATGTGCATAACAGTTTAGGCCTATGTGTTTTCGCACTGATCGAACACGATTTTAACTGCCCAGACGTCTGAACGATGTTATCTTTACTGGGGAGTCGTTCTCCGTTCTCTTCTCTAAAGCAAAAATCCGTGTGGCTACCCTCTTCCGTTCACAAATATTGTCGTAGCCTACCTCCCTCGGTGATGGCTACTCCACAACGCAGATCACACACGCATCTCTACTGGAATGGAATTGTGTGGTTTTGCGGCAGCATAAAAACTCAGGTGAACCCTCGGGGGATTAATAGCATCATTCGATACAATGTATCGCAACAAGGCTTGCGCTGTGTTACAATGTGTCACTGACTGGCTGAAAGCCATGCTGCGCTTTCCCCTCTTGCCTGTGTGTGTGGTAAAAACAACAAAGTAACGGACTATAGTCCTGTCGTCCAAAACCGGTGCTTACGTCGCTGGCTCGCGAACTATCTCTTTTCTCCCTCGACGTAGGAGGTCCAACCACTGCCCCTTTTGGCAAGAATAACAGGCCTACTCCGAGGTTCTTATTCAGAACAGTAAACATTGATGTACCATATTGAACACACTGCACGTGTACAGTATAATGTAGAACATTAACATATCCCCATCAGGCCCCAAATTAAGTATTGTTCTAGAACAACTGGCATGTTAATTGCACTTATCATACCAATGTAATAACACATTAATTAACATGTATTTTATTATATGTTAACCGTGATGTCCTCTCCACATAACCCTACATTCAATTGATCAACAATGATAAATATTGGATGCTCCCAGCACTTGTTTAGGTAGTAATATGTGAGCTTTCTCTTGTCCCAGGGGAAAGCGACTGGAAGAAAAGCACCGCTGTGGCTGAGAGCGAAGTTTCAGAGACTCTTGTTTAAGTTGGGCTGTTACATACAAAAGAACTGTGGAAAGTTTTTGGTTGTGGGCCTCTTGATATTCGGAGCTTTCGCTGTTGGTTTACGGGCAGCTAATCTGGAAACCGACGTGGAGAAACTCTGGGTAGAAGGTAAGACAATTATTTATAATTTTGGTCCTTTTCCTTTTTCATGTTGAATCGTTTGTCTTTCCTGTTGAGAAAAAGCTAGTCTGGGAAGGGTGGGGTGGGGGGTCTTCCAAACATGCCGGGGTGTGTGTGTGTGTGTGGGGGGGGGGGGGGGGTTGTTTATTGTATAGCAGTTTGGCAAGGGACCAGGTCTAAACTTGAAAATATTTGTATTTCGTTTCATGTTATGGTTTTTGTTGCTTTGGATACATTGTTGTTGAGTGTAGATGCGCAAAGAAAGTGCACAGAGTAGCTCAACACTTTTCTTTAAATTAAAAGGAAAGTTGTTATAAAATTCATGACATGTTTTGGGGAGAGGGAATTTTGTCAAAGCCGCCATTTTGTGAGTGTGTGTGTGTGTCTGCCTGCCCCCAGCAGTTGAATGTGATCCGCGCACAGCTCGGAGACTGTGTGTGGTCTCGTTTTGGACAGCTCTCAACTTTCCAAGAAAAATTTGTCTCCGGCTGAAAGCGGAGTGCGGACAGAAACGCATGTTTACAAAAGTAGACCTTCCGAAACTCAGGGTTATGCTATTCTTTTACGAAATACGTTATGTAGAATAAATGTATTTTAGTTTGAAAGGTGGTCTTTAAGTATGAGTGGTGATTTTGGGGAAAGGGGGAGGGGCAGCGTTTTTTTCCTCCTTTGATCTGCATTCCAGTAGTTTAGGACAGCGGTAGCTTACATTTGAGTCACGTATGGGTCATCAATCTTTTGAAATGTGAACAGTTTGAAAGAGATCGTAGTTTTGATTTATGATTGAAATGTTATTGCCATTAGGCCATGGTTGTTTACATAATATATTTCGGAAGTATCTTTAGGCTCAGAATATACTCTTTAGGCTACCATAGCAACATGTAGGCCTATGCCTTCTAGATAATATAATAATGATAATAATAATAATACAAATAAAGAACAATCAACCCAACCGAAATTTTAACAGATTTCTCCCTCCCATAGGCTTATGCAAGCCAGATCAGCTAATGAGGGTCACACAAGCTCTCAAAAAGTTTCCTTTTTCTGGTGCCATTTGGACATAAGATATAGGCTAAACCTTATGTTGTGTGTCAAGAGTACAGTATATTATATCCTACTAGATAGTTATTTTAAACAGTAATAGGTTATTACTGTGCAATAATATGTTATATTAATTTATAGCATGTGGATTTTGTCAACAATAGATTGTCTAATTAATCCTTTTAATGACAATGTCCAAATGCCTTTCTTTTGCACACTTTCCAATGGCTACTCTTGTAGTTTACTGTAGGGTTGGGCAGTATCCTGATTTTCATATCGTCATACCTTCCTTCTCTCATCCAGGGATATACGTATTACCAGTTTAGTACACAAGAGTCTGCTAGCTAAATATGCTAACGAGCGCAAACGAAAACAAACAAATAGCAAAGACAGGCAATCAAGTTATACATACACTACCGTTCAAACATTTGGGGTCACTACAAAATGTCCTTGTTTTTGAAAGAAAAGCCAATTTTGGCCATTAAAATAACATCAAATTGATTAGAAATACAGTGTAGACATTGTTAATGTTGTAAATGACTATTGTATCTGGAAACTGCTGATTTTTTATGGAATGTTTACATAGGCGTACAGAGGCCCATTATCAGCAACCATCACTCATGTGTTCCAATGGCACGTTGTGTTAACTAATCCAAGTTTATAATTTTAAAAGGCTAATTGATCATTATAAAACCCATTTGTAATTATGTTAGCACAGATGAAAACTGTTGTGCTGATTAAATAAGCAATAAAACTGGCCTTCTTTAGACTAGTTGAGTATCTGGATCATCAGCGTTTGTGGGTTCGATTACAGGCTCAAAATGGCCAGAAACAAAGAACTTTCTTCTAAAACTCAATAATTGTTCAGAGAAATGAAGGCTATTCCATGCGAGAAATTGTCAAAAAACTGAAGATCTCGCACAACGCTGTGTACTACTCCCTTCACAGAACAGTGCAAACTGGTTTTAACCAGAATAGAAAGAGGAGTGGGAGGCCCCGGTGCACAACTGAGCAAGAGGACAAGTACATTAGAGTGTCTAGTTTGAGAAACAGACGCCTCACAAGTCGTCAACTGGCAGCTTCATTAAATAGTACCCGAAAAAACACCAGTCTCAACGTCAACAGTGAAGAGGCGACTCCAGGATTCTGGCCTTCTAGGGAGTCCCCAAGGCGCGGACTCTTGGCCGCAAGACCAGGAACACCCAAGGGGGGAGGGGCGGAGTACCGGCGTCGGTTCCGGTGGAGGCTCCACCCCAGAGCAGGGCTGGTCACCGGGCTGGGGATCGCCACCAGGACTCTGGTGCGAGGCGCCAGCACTGGAGTTATCGGGCTGGGGATCGCCACCAGGACTCTGGTGCGAGGCGCCGGCACTGGCGGTACCGGGATGGGAACCGGCATAGGAGGTACTCCTTCTAAGAGATAATCTCCATTTATCAGAGGAGTTCCTCACCTGTCCAACCCTGCTCAGTCCCGTGGTGGTGGGTTTGTCTGTCACGGCGCAAAGACAGGACCCGAGGCGCAGAGCTGTGATACAAAGACATTCCTTTAATATGCTACCTAACAACAAACAAAGGCGAGAATGCAACCATGAACTGGTTTGCAAAACACTGCACAAACACAAAAACCCACAACACAGGTAGGAAATCAATGAACTTAAATAGGATCCCCAATTATAGACAATGCAGTGCAGCCATTGGAACACAGGAGTGATGGTTGCTGATAATGGACCTCTATACGCCTATGTAAATATTCCATAAATATTAACAATGTCTACACAATGTCTACACTGTATTTCTTTTTTAATGGACAAAAAATGTGCTTTTCTTTCAAAAACAAGGACATTTCTAAGTGACCCCAAACTTTTGAACAGTAGTGTATATAGGTCGGAGCTACCAAATGTAATATTTGGTGAGTTTGTACATTTACAAGCGAATGTGAACGAGAGACATAGTGCAAATGAACAAAGTTTTGATGCATGCTTGTCTGAAAGAAGAACAGTACTGGCTCCGGAGCAACACATATACACCCTGTGTCTGTGTGGAGTATGGAGTTGCTAAGGCTACAGGCCTGCCTGCTCTGCTTGGAGAAGAGGGGTGAGGAGCAGAAGGGCCGAGAAAGGAGAGGGGAAGAAAATGCAAGGAAATCAAGATAGTAGTGGCAGCTGTACAGATATCTCATCCAAAGGGCTTTGACATTTCAAACAAGGCAGAAAGCTAACACAATATGATGCCCTGTCACCTTATTCAATCAGCCACTTACAGCGGGTGAAATAAGTATTGAACACGTCACCATTATTCTCAGTAAATATATTTCCAAAGGTGCTATTGACATGAAAGTTTCACCAGATGTTGGTAACAATCCAAGTAATCCATACATACAAAAAAACCAAAACAAATAAATTCAGAAATTAAGTTATGTGTAATAATGTAAAATGACACAGGGAAAAAGTATTGAACACATGAAGAAAGGGAGGTGAAAAAAGGCATAGAAAGCCAAGACAACAGCTGAAAACGATCAGTAATTAAAAAGCAATCCAGCCCCCTGTCAGTGCAAAATCAAGGACCACTTGTGGAGAGCTTCAAAAAGACCTGCAATTAGCAGGTACTGTTGTCTCAAAGAAAACATTAAGTAATGCACTCCACCGCCATGGCCTGTATGCACGCTCACCACGCAAGACTCCACTGCTGAAAAAAAAAGCATGTTGAAGCTTGTTTAAAGTTTGCTGCACAACATTTGGAAAAGCCAGTGAAACACTGTGGTCAGATGAGAGCAAAATTGAACTGTTTGGATGTCATAATACACACCGTGTTTGGAGGAGAAATGGCACTGCACATCACCCTAAAAACACCATACCAACAGTGAAGTTTGGAGGTGGGAACATCATGGTGTGGGGCTGCTTTTCAGCAAATGGTACTGGCAAACTTCACATAATTGAAGGAAGGATGAATGGGCAAATTTACGAGGAGCACCTGGTCGAGGCAAATTTATGGTGAAATGATTGTCTTTCCACTTCCGTATTATGGCCCCAACAGTGCTCACTGGAACATTCAGAAGCTTAGAAATGCTTTGCAACAATTAGGTTGCGAATGTCTTGAGACAGCTCTTTGCTTTTACCCATCATGGGATGTGTCTTGTGTGACACCTTGGCAATGAGACCTTTTTGTAGGCCATCAGTTGGGACTGAACCAGCTGATATTAATTTGCACTGACAGGGGGCTGGATTGCTTTTTAATTACTGATAGTTTTCAGCTGTTGTCTTGGATTTCCATGCCTTTTTGAACCTCCCTTTCTTCATGTGTTCAATACTTTTTCCCTGTGTCATTTCACATTATTACACATAACTTAATTTCTGAACTTATTTGTTTTGGTGTCTTTGTATGTATGGATTACTTGGGTTGTTACCAACATCTGGTGGAACTTTCATGTAATTAGCACCTTTGGAAATATATTTACTGAGAAAAATGGTGACGTGTTCAATACCTATTTCACCCGCTGTACTTAGATAACGCGACACCTAAGTTTAACTTGCTAGTTAATGCAGAATTCTGTGTTTTTCACACAGGAAAAAAAGACCACGCATAAGAAATATCTTGCTGCATTTTGTAAAAGCAGATCTAAAATTCTTCTTATTTTAATTTCTGCTTAACATCAGACTCATTTTTTGTTTTAGTTGCACTTCTCCACTCGGATGAATTCACAAACAGGCATTCTACCAGCAGACAACGCTTTTTCTCGGTGTAGCCAGCCTACTTTCCTCTGGTAAAATGCAAGATTAACTTTAAGCAAAACATTAGGAAATGTAGCTGGCTGCATTCTTTCTATGATAAACATTAGAAATATGATGGCCAATCATAATCTTTGCAAAAAAGACCTTGGTTTTTCATTGTAAGATAATTTACTTGTGTGGCTGCCAGCCAAATAGCGTTGCACTTCTGTTGTCATCAGACGAAAACTAAGCTATTTTCTTCCAAATGTGTTGCACTAATGTATTTTCTGTGAAGGAAAACTTTAGTTGCAACACTGTTGACTTTCAAAATAAAATGCGGCCCCTGTCAATACATGTCCTATTTACAAATAAACACATGGCTCAACTGTTCAGGGAAACTACGGTAAGCTTCATATTGCAAAAGAATGTGACAGGTGAAATAAAGAACGTGATCTACTTTATCTCCATATTGCTCAAGTTGACTGCAGATCTTTACTTTAAAAGTAACTACAAATATAACCAATTATTGAAAATCTTCAAATAAATTGTTTCAACGGTATTGACGGTATTGAAAAACCATCCTGTGGCTATTTCCAAATACCCTGTTATACGGTATATACGGTATAGCGCCCAAGCCTAGTTTACTGTGATTTTAGCTGATTTAGTTACAGTAAGGGAGTGTTAATAAAGCACAACAACATAAAGGGGTTTCTTCTTTCCTGGATTTATCTTAATGTTGCACAGCTCCATTGTGCTTCACACAAAGATGGTCAACTACACATCTACACATCCACTACAGCACATGCTTTTCAACCCTTACTAATTCCCTACACTGTGTTATTGTTTTGTTGTGTCAAGATGTTAGAACCCAGGGTCATCTACCTAAATAGGTTAGCCAAGTATATTGGGATGACTGATGGCTGTTGTTTGCATGAGAACACACACACCCGCATGCACGCTTGTGTGCACACACACACACACACACACACACACACACACACACACACACACACACACACACACACACACACACACACACACACACACACACACACACACACAGTGTTCCCAGGTCTAGGGACTTGAGGGGTTCCAGATGCTAGTCAGGAGATATGTGTTTGTTTAGATTAGACTGCACAGCTGAGAGATCGATTAGTACTGCCTGGACAGTGGAGGGCTGCTCTAGGCTCGGCTCAGCACAGGAGGAACTGTTGCCCAACGTCAACTTGAAGAGGGGGAGAGGAATGGAGGAGAAAGGAAGAGATGGGGATGAGAGGAGAAGAGAGGTCGTCTGTTTATGTTTCATTTGGACCCGTTCCTCTGCATGCAACCTCTCCATGACCCCACCGGGGAGCTCTGCCCATAAGGACACACACACCATAGCAGATCTCTCATTGGGTGATCTCATGCTGTATTTCGTCACCTGCTATGTTTAGGGTTCATCCTGCTAAGTCAGTAGTTTAGTACTGCAGCTTGTCTTATTCAAAGATAATCACATTCAGCAGCCTTGGTTGGGGTTTATTTTCTTCACAAAATAATTTGCCCAGTATCCATAAACACTTAGACTACACTCTCAATTAAAACACAGGAAGTTGTGTTTATTAGTCATATTGAGGGATGTACAGTTGAATAAAAAAGTTAAAAGTAGAATGAAGTGATTCTGTCATCCAACCGGCTTAAGCTCTTTTTTTCCCTCTTTGGTGCTCTTTGTGGCAAACCGGTTGATCTCTTGACTTGGCAGCAAATGAATAGGTCAATGTGAATATAGATAAAATTAAGATTTAGGGCCCTGGCCATATACGTAGTAGAGGTAAATCAAGCTGTGTTTACATTGATGAGACCAGGGACATGAAGTGACCTGCCTAAACAGGAAGTTGTAGTGTAGTGGTGTGTTTCCTTCTTCCAATATGGCTGCCAGGATACAGCGTTTTAATATCACCAAACCCATAGTGATTTTCTTAATCTAATTTGACTAATTTCCCTCTAGCAGAGACGTGTCTGAGTAGAAAAGAAAAGGGAGAAAACTCCCTGGCCGCTCCTCCTCATGGTTTGAAAGTGGAGCCATCCCTGGCCATTCTGGATTAACACAAACATCCATGTGTTTCATTGCATTTTGTGTGTTGTGTTTTTACAGTGCATGTGTCTCATTTGACTCCCATCCCTCCAGCACCATCCCTCCAGCAGAGGGCAGTCAGATTTAATCTGAGTTCCATTTCTAATCAATCAGTGTTTATCAGCATAGTCTCTCTGTCTCATCTACTGCTGGGGCGTCGTATGAATCTGCTTGGGTTTTCAGTCTGGCCCTATTTCGTGTGCGTTCTTTAGAAAAGTTGCCATGCCTTGGCTGTGCAGCAACATGACTTGAAGTACAGAGAAATGTTTGCGTGCCGCTGATGCACCGTTTCCCTTATGACGACGAATATGTCAACAAATAATGTAATGTCGACAAGCAGTGGTGTTTCCTCCGATAGAAGTGGGATGTCAGTTCAGTTGGTTAGCTTGTTGTTGTGCTGATGGTTGAGGCAGGGTACTGTAATGCTGGGTGACTATCAAGTCAAACCACATTTTATTTGTCACATGCACCAAATACAACAGGCGTAGACCTTACCGTGAAATGCTTACTTACAAGCCCTTAACAATTAATGCAGTTTTATGAAAATCAGAATTAAGAAAATATTTACTAAATAAACTAAAGTAAAAAATGTACCAATAAAATAACAACAATAAGGCTACATACAGGGGGTAGCGGTAACAAGTCAATGTGCGGGGGTACAGGTTAGTCGAGGTAATTGAGGTAATATGTACATGTAGATAGGGATAAAGTGACTGTGGAAAGGGCCCTGTCAATCTTTCATGTGCACGGGGGAGGAGGAGGGAGAGAGAGGAGGGAGAAGAGAGATGGAGGGAGAAGAGAGGAGGAGGGAGAGAGGGAAGAAGAAGAAGAGAGGAGGGGGAAGAGGGAGAAGATAGAAGAAGGGAAATAGAAAGAGAAGAGAGAGAGAGGGAGAAGACTTGTGGCTTCTTCTCTCTTCTCGTCGCCTCTTCACTGTTGACGTTGAGACTGGTGTTTTGCGGGTACTATTTAATGAAGCTGCCAGTAGAGGACTTGTGAGGCGCCATTAGACACTCTAATGTACTTGTCCTCTTGTGCAGTTGTGCACCGGGGCCTCCCACTCCTCTTTCTATTCTGGTTAGAACCAGTTTGCGCTGTTCTGTGAAGGGAGAATAGTCTTAATTTCTCAGAACAAGAATAGACTGACGAGTTTCAGAAGAAAGTTATTTGTTTCTGGCCATTTTGAGCCTGTAATCGAACCCACAAATGCTGATGCTCCAGATACTCAACTAGTCTAAAGAAGGCCAGTTTTATTGCTTCTTTAATCAGCACAACAGTTTTCAGCTGTGCTAACATAATTGCAAAAGGGTTTTCTAATGATCAATTAGCCTTTTAAAATGATAAACTTGGATTAGCTAACACAACGTGCCATTGGAACACAGGAGTGATGGTTGCTGATAATGGGCCTCTGTACGCCTATGTAGATATTCTATAAAAAATCAGCCTTTTCCAGCTACAATAGTCATTTACAACATTAACAATGTCTACAATGTATTTCTGATCAATTTGATGTTATTTTAATGGACAATAAATGAGCTTTTCTTTAAGAAACAAGGATATTTCTAAGTGACCCCAAAATTTTGAACGGTAGTGTATATAGCGAAATTAAGGTTAAATACGCTGTAAAAGTAAAAACTTTAATTTGGGTGTGTGCCGTAGAAATGGATGCTCTCTCATTCACATACAACCTCTGAGATGCCTCCAAGCGCTGTGTTTACATTCTGCATACTTTCAGATGCTCTTATTTAGAAACCATAGCCTTGCGAATGACCGACTGCAACAGACTCCTCAAACTGCCCCTCTCTCTCTTTCTCTCGTTCTCTTAGCTTCACCTCTTTTTCTCTCTTTACTCTATACCCCCCCCCACCCCCCCCTCCTCCGCCCCCCTCACCTTCCCCAGAATGCCAGATGTATTGCAGAGTGAGGCACAGCAATGTAAACACACAGCCCTGCCATGACAGTCAGGGTGGTCCACCCTCCCTCCTCCTCTTTCCTCTCCTTCCCCTCTTTCTCAATGCTGGCGGACAGAGGGGCGGGGAGAGAGAGAGAGAGAGAGAGAGAGAGAGAGAGAGAGGGAAGGACAGGGGAGGGCTGGAAAAGGAGTATAGTAAGGGTAGTGTTTTTGTGTTTTGACTCCAGTGCCAGAGGTACTGGGAGCTGGGGCTTGGTTTGAGTTTGAAGCTGGCAGGGAGTTTAAGGCTCTGTTTGTGATTGAGGTGTGTGTAGGTAAAAGCCTGGGCAAAAGATTCGCTGACACAAAAATAGTAATGAATGATCAGTTCCTGAAGAAAATTGCAGAACGGCGCAAAGAATAGATTAAAAGGGAAACGTGTAGCTCTCGTAGTCGATAAACTGTATATTGATAACCAACTGTTCCAAGACACCAAGACTACTCCATGGCGATTCTCACTATTACAAAGTTCCCATAGAGGAGTCGAATAATGGAACACCCAATACTTTCCATGGTAGGGATTGTAATAAACAAACAAACAAACAAACATACAGGAAAACAATAAAATACAACAATTGATAAAGAAATACAAATACACTATACCATTCAAGATAGAGAATGTTGTAAAATAATTAGTATTCGACTTTCTATTCATAGCATTTATAAATAGATAAAAGACAGCATTGGAAGAAAGGATCATTATTGAAATAATACATCTTCAAATATAAGGAACTGGAACACAAAAGTATTCAAAAGCCTGAACTTAAGTAGGAATCAACATGGTAGGGATACAGATAAAGCAAACAGAGGACATAGAAGTCACAGTATGTATGTGCGTGTGTATTGTGATGGAAGGTCGGGTGTGTGTTTTTGTGTTTGGAAAAGTGTGGAGTTAAAAATGGGAGCTTTCAATCTTGATATGGGATATACGTTTTTAAATCAATTCTAAATATAGTTGATTTATTTATTGCCCTATCATGATGGAATGGTCCCCAACCCTCTACTCTAGACACTAAGGAGAAGTCCTTATCTGTTTCATAGGCCTACTATAAGTAGCCTATACGCAGCCAAGACAGAAAGATAAATGCAGTCAGAGACCCAATAAAGCAGCACCGCCCCCTCAAGATTCTGAGCCTGCCTGGCACGGTTGGTCCTAAAAAAGCCAAAGCCCCCGGATGGGTGAGAATAATATAGTTTACAAGGAATTTCTCAAAGCTGCTAATGAGAACCTTGACGACCTTGTACCTAGTTGGTGGGAATTTCAGTGGGGTGCCCCCACCCAGGTAGTGGCAGTGCTGGCAACCCTAGCTGCAGTAACCCATGGGAAGGGGGTCACACTTGGACAATCAGAGAGGGGGCAAATTATTGTGGCCCTGGTGGCACAAAATAATCAAAGGTCTGACTGCACAGATGCTTGGGAAAATGGTTAGAACGGGGGACCACCGTGTGTGTGTTTCAGGAGAAGGGGGTGTATCTGAGCTCAAATCTCCCCATTCTTGCTCAATTTTGCATGCCTTCTCAAACAAGATAAGATGTGTGTCTATGTATCCCACATCTTTTGTATGGGGTAATGATGTTAGGGACAATATAGGATGATTCAAAATAATTGTTTGCCAAAATAATAACATAAATTTTGTAATGGCAATCCTGGTTCTAGGTAATAATCCTTTGCATGAACTACCTACATTATTACACATTATCAGTTAATTGTGGAAATACATTTTTTAACCGTATATAATACAATCGAGGTGAGGGCGTTGGAAATGCATTTGGCTGTTGATCTGCTTCTGTTCTGTGGGTGGCACTGTGTTCTCTTTTTAAAGGACGGGTCCTAATCTCTCAAAGTCCCTAGGATACAGGTGGACAGGGGTGGTCTTCCAGTCACTGGGACGACAACCCAACTTGGGATGGGGGAGGTTTTAGTGGGTGGAATAGTGGAGAACAATTGCAGGTTTACTTATTAGCGATACAAATATCATGGTACAGCGATATGGACACTCAATCATTATGGTACTTTTTAATGGTAAATTTACCAAGATATATTATGATAAATAGAAGACTATGAGTATTTACCTGGCTAAAAGAGGAAGGAATATAATATCTATTGTTTACAGGAAACTCCATTTTAGATGAAGTTGTGTGGTAAAACAGATCCCCAAGGTAGATGGATTATTTTAAATCTATTATTGGACCATAAACAGATTTGGCTCATTAATCTATACGGTCCAGATAATGATGATCCACGCTTCTTTGAAAATATATATAATAATGTATCAAGCCTACAATCAAGACAATACTCTATTATTATAGTGGGAGATTATAATACGGTTTTAAATACCTCAATGGACCATAAAGGAAATCACACTACAAACTATCACCCTTGTGCACTTAAGGAAATATATAATGAATATATTGGATATATTGGAACTAGTGGATATATGGAGGCTTAAATACCCGGGCCTACTGAGATATACATGGCGGAGGCTCAATCAAGATAGTTGTCTTGACTACTTTCTTATGTCATTCTCTCTGGCACCAAAAGTAAAAGAAAGTGTTGATAGGAGAGAAGCTCATTTTTTTGTCCATTAATATAACATCAAATTGTTCAGAGATACAGTGTAGAAATTGTTAATGTTGTAAATGACTATTGTAGCTGGAAACGGCTGATTTTTGATGGAATATCTACATAGGCGTACAGAGGCCCATTATCAGCGACCATCACTCCTGAGTTCCAATGGCACGTTGTGTTCGCTAATCCAAGTTTATCATTTTAAAAGGCTAATTGGTCATTATAAAATCGTTTTGCAATTATGTTAGCACAGCTGAAAACTGTTGTGCTGATTAAAGAAGCAATACAACTGGCCTTCTTTAGACTAGTTGAGTATCTGGATCATCAGTGTTTGTGGATTCGATTACAGGCTCAAAATGGCCAGAAACAAAGAACTTTCTTCTAAAACTCAATAATTGTTCAGAGAAATGAAGGCTATTCCATGCGAGAAATTGTCAAGAAACTGAAGATCTCGCACAACGCTGTGTACTACTCCCTTCACACAACAGTGCAAACTGGCTCTAACCAGAATAGAAAGAGGAGTGGGAGGCCCCGGTGCACAACTGAGCAAGAGGACAAGTACATTAGAGGGTCTAGTTTGAGAAACAGACGCCTCACAAGTAGTCAACTGGCAGCTTCATTAAATAGTACCCGCAAAACACCAGTCTCAACGTCAACAGTGAAGAGGCGACTCCGGGATGATGACCTTCTAGGCGGAGTTGCAAAGAAAAAGCCATATCTCAGACTGGCCAATAAAAAGAAAAGATTAGTTTGGGCAAAATAACAGACACTGGACAGAGGAAGTTATGGCTTTTTTCATTGCCTAGAGTCCAGCATACCGGAGTCGGTGTGTGCTTTTATTTTAAAACAAGGACATTTCTAAGTGATCCCAAACTTTTGAACGGTAGTGTATATATATTTTATGTATATATATTTACAAAACATTTATATTGGGGATTGGAAATGATGCAGACAATTACATTGATTGAAGCTACAATCTATCTCCAATATTAAAGCTGATCTACCCTAAAAAAAAAAATATATATATATATAAGGTAGATAATTTGATAAACGTTTAAGTAAATAGAAAAAAGTGATGCTATGTGTTTGTTGAATAGTTAGCGGGAATTTACTATGATTGTGTTTATTTGCCACTTTGACGGCTGTCTTTCTGTACTGCTAAAATTCCCTTCCAGTCATCAAACCCAGCAGTATGTAATGGAAAATGCAGGTGTTGTTAATGTTTTGTATACTCAATGTATATCCAACTATGTCATGTCATGTACATGTATACTCAGGTACTGCTATAAAGTTTGACTAATTTGATTGCACATGCGACAAAGTATTTAGCTGTGGGCCCATTAGTTGTATTTTTGGAGCACTGTGCGACTACGAAGAAAACCTCCTAGTTAATAATTGTTGAAATGATAAAGCTACGCTATACCGTTGTTTCCGAGCAGGGCCCCCAAATCTGGCCCGCCAGCAAAATTATTTGGCCCCCCAAATGAATTATTCATATTGTTTTCATTAAAAATAAATATTAGTAATACAGAAAAATCTCGGAGACGAGATGCAAAAACTCCCAAATGCAGTGTTCCAAGAAGGACGTTACCTAAATAATGCAACGGTTACACTTTAACTTAATTCATGAGGAGACAGACGACTAATAAAGCAGGCAGCGGACCATTTTGTGGTGCTGAAATGTAAATCTGGAACCGCAGCGCAATCAATAGGAGGTAAACAGTACCTGGTGCTGAAAATATAGCTAACTTGTTATGCAAGTGTTGCATAGCAACAGATGGAGAAAACCTACACCAGTCGAGTAATTCATTTCAACAATAATCTTAATTTTAATTTGACTTTACAAACAACAAGAGGGCTTAATTGGAGTCTTTCTTCCGAGCATACGCCTAAATAAAATAACTTAACTGGCTGAGGTAGTCTATGAGACTTAACAGCATCTTTCACAATAAAAAAATATATAGCCTAATAGAAGTGGGATTTGTTTTTATTATTAGGCCTAGTTACAATTGCAACTGGCCAAAAATGTAGCATCCTTCATAAAATCATTTAAATAAAAAAATGCGACGTCTGTGTCTGAATGTGTGCATCGGGATAGCCTGCTCCTTTAAGACAGAACAACTAGAAAATACTGTCAGCTTGAGACCTAAATATCACTGGATACACACTCACAATAATGTTAGTATTTACTAAATACTGTCATATAGGCCACCAAGTGACTTACTTAATGGGAAAAGTTGCATTTACCCTCGGACACGATCTTGTGGATGTCTCGTGAGATGGGTGTGATTTTGATGCTCATGCTGTACTTGTTTGAAAGCCGGTTCCCTGTGGTGAGTCTATATTGCGTTCTTAGAGGAAAATTAGGACTTGCAGGTGTAAGTCGATCCAAACATTGTTAGCACATAAAATGCAAGTTTCTTGCAATCAACCAAGTTTCTGAGCATGCCATCCAAAACGCACACAATGATTCGGCACTCCTGAGCGCATCCCTGATTTGGCTCGATGTCTGTAATTCATTCAGCTCAGTTTGAATTGCGGCCTCACCCAGCGAGGATATCGTTTTCTTAGCAAGGGAGGATAATTCTCCAGCTGGGCGGACTGTGAGAGGATCACATACAAACGCAATGATATCATCGGGCATCTGTGACAATGCTGCGGCCTGGTCTCTCTGCCTGTAATTTCTTCAGTGTGCTGAAGTGCAGTAGCCTTCCAGAAGTCCAAATCGAACAACTCAAGCTTCCAGGTAAATGACAAGTTTTTTCACCATGTCCACGACTGTTTTCCCTCTTCCTTGTAAATTGAGATTGAACCAGTTTAAGTGACAGAATATGTCAGCCAAATAAGATGCGTGTGTAGCTTGCAGTTAACGCTTCAATGTTTCTGCGTAGGACCTCTGTCTGGGGCGGAAAGGACACTTTGAAAGTTCCATGCTTAGATTCATAATGACGTCTGAGATTGAATTCTTTGTAAACAGCGACATTTTCATTCTATATAAGACACACTGGCTTGGCATTGGGAAAATATGGTAAGATGAACGCAAATCTCTACTACATACATGTACAAATTACCTCAACTAACCTGTACCCCCGCACATTGACCTTCAAACATTGACCTTGACCTTCAAACAAGCTTCAATGCCATACAACACTCCTTCCGTGGCCTCCAACTGCTCTTAAACGCTAGTAAAACTAAGTGCATGCTTTTCTATCGAACGCTGCCAGCACCCGCCCACCGGACTATCATCACTACTCTCGACGGGTCCGAATTAGAATACGTGGACACCTACAAATACCTAGGCATCTGGTTAGACTGTAAACTCAACTTCCAGACTCACATCAACCATCTCCAATCCAAAATTAAATCCAGAATTGGCTTCCTATTTCACAACAAAGCCTCCTTCACTCATGCTGCCAAACATGCCCTTGTAAAACTGACTATCCTACCGATCCTTGATTTCGGCGATGTCATTTACAAACTAGCCTCCAACACTCTACTTAGCAAATTGGATGTAGTCTATCACAGTGCCATCCGTTTTGTCACCAAAGCCCCATACACTACCCACCACTGCGACCTGTATGCTCTCGTTGGCTGGCCTTCATTATATATTCGTCGCCAAACCCACTGGCTCCAGGTCATCTATAAGTCTTTATTAGGTAAATCCCCGCCCTATCTCAGCTCACTGGTCACGATAGCAACACCCACCCGTAGCATGCGCTCCAGCTGGTATATCTCACTGGTCACCCCCAAAGCCAACACCTCCTTTGGCCGCCATTCCTTCCAGTTCGCTGCTGCCAATGACTGGAATGAATTGCAAAAATCATTGAAGCTAGAGGTTCCTATCTCCCTCAATAACTTTAAGCATCAGTTGTCAAAGCTGCTTATCGATCACTGCACCTGTATATAGCCCTTCTGTAAATAGCCCACACTACTACCTCATCCCCATATTTATATTTATTTTTGTTATTTTCACAAATCTTGCACTCCAGTATATCTATTTGCACATCATAATTTGCACATCCTTCATTCCTGTGTTAATGATGATAATCTGTAATTTATTTCACCACTATGGTCTATTTATTGTCCTACCTCCTAACCTTACTGCATTTTGCACGACATTTTGCACTCTGTATATAGATTTTCTATTGTGTTTTTGACTATGTTTGTTTACTGTGTAACTCTGTGTTGTTTTTGTCGCACTGCTTTGCTTTGTCTTGGCCAGGTCGCAGTTGCAAATGAGAACTTGTTCTCAACTGACCTACCTGGTTAAATAAAGGTGAAATAAAAAAATAAAAAAATAAATTGACTCGGTACCGGTACCGAGTATTGTTATTTTATTGTGTTACTTTTTAAAAATTGTTTACTCTTTCTTGAACTGCATTGTTGGTTAAGGGTTTGTAAGTAAGCAAGGTCTATACCTGTTGTATTCGGCGCATTTGACAAATAAAGTTTGATTTGATTTGGCATTCTTCCCTGAAACATCGATTTTCATTATCAACCTTTCTTTTGATACTTTTTGAGCGCGACATTTTATCTCCCTATCAAGTTAATTGTTCTGAACGAATGTTAAAAAAGTAGTGTAGCCTACAGTAGGCTACGTAGACCCATCAATCAACGCACACAAAATAATATTTGAATAGAGACATGGTGATTTTATCAGCGTAATCAGATCGACATGATTATGTTATTGTCACTGAATGTATAATGTACTAATCGGATGTGATAAACATGTTGTTCAATTTGTAGTGTAGGCCAAATAATTGTGCTAATATTATATAGGCCTACTAATTATATTCTGACCCGTCGACTATTAGCGCAGGAAAACCTAGTTGACTACACCTGCCCTAGAGAAACAAGCGAGTGCACATTCGTTAGTGTCATGGATGCACCATTACTAGTGCGAAAACGGCTTGCCTCCAGGGCCCCCAAGGTGTCCGGTCTGGAGCGTGAACTCACGAGCTCTGCCGGTCGGCTACCATTGCCATTCAGCTCCATTCAGCAGTATGGCGTGCTTAAACCATGTCGTGGGCAGTTCTAAAACCACTCGAGCAGCGACGCCGTTAACCATTTGTTTACACCTTGTTCAGTCAGGTTACCTCATTAGCTAGCTAGCTAATAACCTGGTTACTTTATCAGCAAATCTAAATATTTGGGGGCACAGAAATAAATGAAAAGGGATAGCTTCTTCTTCAGGAGATCAATGATCATATCAATGAATGAATGACAGATATCTTGTTATCAAATCAAAATGTATTGGTCACATACAGGTGTTTAGCAGAAATGCTTGTGCTTCAAGCTCAGACAGTGCAGTAATATCTAACAAGTAATATAATTTCACCACATATACCCAATACACACAAATCTAAGTATGGAATGGAATTAAGAATATATACATATATGGACGAGCAATGTCAGAGCGCAATGGACTAAGATACAGTAGAATAGTATAGAATACAGTATATACATATGAGATGAGTAATGCATGATATCTAAACGTTATTAAAGTGACTAGTGTTCAATTTCTTAAAGTGGCCAGTGAATTCTAGTCTATCATCAATAACTAAGTTTTTATAGACCGTGTACATTTTTCAACATAATACATCTCAATAGGAAACCTAATATTCCACAAATTACTTTGTAATTTCAATGACAGGTATTGGTGTCAACAAAAGTAGCTAGAATTCATATAGGCCCAATATAGGCTGTATCTCAATCAATTAAAACAATCATATTTTCTTGCACTCCTACATTTCAACTTTTTTAAGTGCTACCAAATGACAAAATGTAAATTTAGAGCCCTGTGTATTCTGGTACTACAAGGTGTTATAATCAACTTATAAACGATATTACATACTTATCAAATACTTATTACACACTTTTATTAAGTTGAATTGTAGTATAGCCATATTTATTCAGTGGGTGGTGTTTTATTGTGCTGGTGAGTTCATCATTGTGCATAAGACACATACACCATCTCCTTTGTGAGTGTGTGCGTGTGTGCATGCGTGTACAAATTAAATCTCTAGTTCGCTTTTTGTTTCTCACACCAATTGATGTATCATTTTGCTTGACATCTTTAGTATTTTGGTTTGAACATACATGCGCGCGCGCACACACGCTCTCCTTTCCTTCCATTTTTTCTTCGTTACACATTCAAATCCAGTGGACATGAATATGTTTTCTTCAGGGGAGAGATAGCTGAATGCAGGCAGCAATGTGGAAGAATCTGTCCATTGAGGGCTGTGTGAGTGTGTGAATGTACACCTTGGGCCCAGGGAAGGCTGCGTTGGGGGCTAGCCGACAGCTAAATATACCCATTGGAGAGCTACAGGGCTGGACAGGTGATTAGCATAATTAGGTGAGAGGGGCCATACATATTGTAATGTTGGGGTGGGGTGGGGAGGCACTGGTAACATTTGTATCAGGTCGGGGGGGGGGGGGGGGGGGGGGGTTATATTGTGCTACAGCTGCGGGTCAGAGCACCCATCTCCTTCGCTGTCGATCTCTCTCTTTCTCTCGTGCTATAAGGTGGGACTAGGGAGGAGAGGGGAGATGGGACTGGGTATGAGGGGAGAGGAGGTGGGACTGGGTATGAGGGGAGAGGAGGTGGGACTGGATATGAGGGGAGGGGAGGTGGGACTGGGTATGAAAGGAGGGGAGGGGAGATGGGACTGGGTATGAGGGGAGAGGAGGTGGGACTGGATATGAGGGGAGGGGAGGTGGGACTGGGTATGAAAGGAGGGGAGGGGAGATGGGACTGGGTATGAGGGGAGAGGAGATGGGACTGGATATGAGGGGAGGGGAGGGGAGGTGGGACTGGGTATGAAAGGAGGGGAGGTCCGAGGGGTGGCGAGGTGGGACTGGGTATGAGGGGAGGGGAGCTGGGACTGGGTATGAAAGGAGGGGAGGGGAGATGGGACTGGGTATGAGAGGATGGGAGGGGAGGGGAGGTGGGACTGGGTATGAGAGGATGGGAGGGGAGGGGAGGTGGGACTGGGTATGAGGGGAGGGGAGGGGAGGTGGGACTGGGTATGAGGGGATGGGAGGGGAGGGGAGGGGAGGTGGGACTGGGTATGAGGGGAGGGGAGGGGAGGTTGGACTGGGTATGAGGGGAGGGGAGGGGAGGTGGGACTGGGTATGAGGGGATGGGAGGGGAGGGGATGTGGGACTGGGTATGAGGGGAGGTGTTGATGGTACAGTTGGACCCTGGCCTCTGACTGGTTGATTGAAATCAACAGCATCAGGTGGGAGTCCACAGGTTAAGAAACATAATTAGATGGAGAGAGAGGAACGGGAGTTGGGAAGACAAACATTAATAAAATAAAGATAGATATACTGTATATACAGTATGAAAATAAAAAGACAAGGTAATATGATAGATAGACAGACAAACAGATAAACAACTGTTGGTGTCTTAGGCTTGCTGGTGGGTCGATGGCAGTGAGGATGACCTGGTTCTAGGGACTTCCATGTCACTACGGGGGGTTTGGCTGAGAGAGCCCTAATCCAGCTAATCCTGCCCCACACAGACACACACAGTCTTGTTTAACTAAGCTTGTGGGGACACACAATTGATTCCCATTCAAAATGTTCCTTAAACCTAACCCTAGCCTTATCCCCAAAACACTATCCCTAACCCTAACTCCTAACCCTAAAGCAAACCTTTAACCCCTAACCCTAACACTAATTCTAACCTTAACCTCAACCCCCCTAGAAATAGCCTTTTTCCTTCTAAGGACTAAGAAAATGTCCCCAATTGGTCAAATTATTTTCTGTTTACTATTCTTGTGCAGTATAGTTAAACATGTCCACACACACACACACACACACACACACACACACACACACACACACACACACACACACACACACACACACACACACACACACACACACACACACACACACACACACACACACACACTGCCACCCTACTCTCAGCTTCAGGCCAGTGCATTCCCAGACTCAGTATCAGTCTGAATAGGAGAGTCACATCCATATTAAATAGTTTCCCTCCCCCTCATCAATCTACACACAATTCCCCATGATGAGAAAGCAAAAAAAGGTTTTTAGAAATGTTTGCAAAAAATATTCACACCCTTTACTCAGTACTTTGTTGAAGCACCTTTTGGCAGCGATTACAGCCTCAAGTATTTTGGGGTATGACGCTACAAGCTTGGCACACCTGTATTTGGGGAGTTTCTCCCATTATTCTCTGCAGATCCTCTCAAGCTCTGTCAGGTTGGATGGGTGTGTCGCTGCACAGCTATTTTCAGGTCTCTCCAGAGATGTTTGACCGGGCTCTAACTGGGACACTTAAGGACATTCAGAGACTTGTCCCGAAGCCAGTCCTGTGTCGTCTTGGCTGTGTGCTTAGGGTCGTCTCCCAGTCCCTGCCGCTGATGAACATCCCCACAGCATGATGCTGCCACCACCGTAAGGATGGTAGTGGCCAGGTGACGAGCAGTGCCTGGTTTCCTCCACATGTGGCGCTTGGCATTCAGGCCAAAGAGTTCAATCTTGGTTTCATCAGACCAGATAATCTCACGAGCAGTGCCTGGTTTCATCAGACCAAATCTCTATTACATTGAATGAACTACAGGACAAAATACAAATCCTCCAACCCAAAAAGGCATCTGGTGTTGATGGTATCCTAAATTAAATGATAAAATATACAGACAACAAATTCAAATTGGCTATACTTAAACTCTCTAACATCATCCTCAGCTGTGGTATCTTCCCCAATATTTGGAACCAAGGACTGATCACCCCAATCCACAAAAGTGGATGCAAATTTGAAGCCAATAACTACCGTGAGATATACTTCAATAGCAACCTTGGGAAAATCAGCAGACTCATACATTTCCTCAGTGAAAACAATTTACTGAGCAAATGTCAAATTGGCTTTTTACCAAATTACCATATGACAGACCACATATTCACCTTGCACACCCTAATTGACAAACAAACAAAACAAAGTCAAAGTCTTCTTATGCTTTGTTGATTTCAAAAAAGCTTTTGACTGTATTTGGCATGAAGGTCTGTGATACAAATTGATGGAAAGTGGTGTTGGGGAAAAACATACAATATTATTAAATCCATGTACACAAACAACAAGTGTGTGGTTAAAATTGGCAGAAAAAACATACACATTTCTTTCCACAGAGCCGTGGGGTGAGACAGGGATGCAGCTTGAGCCCCACCCTCTTCAACATATACTGACACAACGACAGATATACGGGACCCAAAAGCGGACACGGAGGCAGAGATATGATTAAATATTTAATCAAGTATATGGGGCAAGACAGTCTCGTAGTGAATGACAGGCAGTGTTCGTAACAGGGAATCAGAAAGGCAATAGTCCAATAAGGGGAGTCAGGCTCGTAGTCGTAATGCAGGCAGCGTTCGGTACCGGGAATCAGAAGGATGGCAGTGCAGAGGAGTAGACAGGCTCGTAATCCGTAATGCAGGCAGAGTTCGTTTTAGCAGGAGATCAGAAGGTCGAAGGCACAGGCGGGGATAGACAGGCACGTAATCCAACAGGCAGGTAGAGGTCCAAATACCGGGAAACAGACTGGCAGAATTAGTGATACAAAAGAGCGCTGGAACGACTGACTAGGCAAGACGATCTGGCAAATACCAACAGCACTCAAGAGGCTAAATACCCACACTGATTAATGATGGTGATAGGGTGCACCTGGTGTGGGGAGGGGACAAACACAGACAGGTGAAACATATCAGGACATGACATATACTGTATATCAGCGAGATGGCGAGGTCACTAGAACAGTCTACAGCACCTGCCCTCACCCTACTAGAATCTGAATTCAAAATGTCTGCTGTTTGCTGATAATCTGGTGCTTCTGTCCCCAACCAAGGAGGGCCTACAGCAGCACATAGATCTTCTGCACAGATTCTGTCAGACCTGGGCCCTGGCAGTAAATCTCAGTAAGAAAATTATAATGATTTTCCCAAATATGTCCAGTTGCCAGGACCACAAATAAATATTCCATCTAGACACCGTTGCCCTAGAGCACACAAAAAACACACCACAGGTAACTTCCACAAAGCTGTGAACGATCTGAGAGACAAGGCAAGAAGGGACATTAAAAGGAACATAATAAAAAATAAAAAATAAATAGATTTTACCTTTATTTAACCTTTTTTAAATGTGAGTACCAAATATCTCTAACGGTCACCCCAGCGTGAGTTATTTTATGCGCGTGATGTCAGAATGCTCACACTGTTCCAAACTGTGATTGTTACGCAACAGGACAGTTAACACGTGCTGCCTACTAATTATCTATAGGCTGTGTTTGAATTTGTCCCCAAATTTTTTTTTTATAACAAATTAGATTTTCTAACAGTAGTTTAAATTGAGGTGTTTGCATGAACTTTCATGAACTGGAACATTTTCTGGTTGGTGCTCACATTGCCTTCCTTGTTGTTTTCCTTACAAATAATAACTTTGGACATGTGTGCATTGCTTTCAAAGTGCCTTATTTTCTGTATGTCGAGTTGTCGTTTCTACTGTAGCATAGATATTGTATGTACGGAGCATGATGTATTTACAGTATTCACATGTTTTCAAGTACTGGTGACAAATAATGCATTCCGATTATTGCATAGATTGTAATGGACACCTATGATGTGTGTAAAATACTTTTTTGAACGCTGTATTGCTTATGATGAGCTAAGCTATTTGCCAGCTATATGTGGAGCCATGTTTGTTGACATTATGCAATGCATTAACGTCTGTCAGACCAAAGATGATATAATGAGGTGAAGGAATTTTGGGTAAACTTCCGGAAATGAATGAAGGGAAGTGAATGATCGTAGACGACATATTGTAGTTTCTTTGAGCCTAGAGTTATAAAAATATGACCGCTTGTGTTACGTCAATCTTTCCTCGGTTAGCTCTAGGACAAATGTAACCTACATCTTTCCGGTTTGGATGATTGTGTAATGCTGTAGCTACTTCTGTGAATGTATGAACATTGCATCCAAAAATAAACTGCTCACATTCTGGACATAACTTTATAAGGACTGTGTTTGTGTGCCACCCTATGAGACTCCCAATCACGGCCAGTTGTGATACAGTCTAGCACTGAGATGCAGTGTCTTAGACCACTTGGGAGCCCGACCCAATTACGATCTGGCAAAAAATCAGGCAAAAGTGAGGTCTGGGGTCCGCTCACCAACCAAGAATTCACAAAATGGGACAAACACCAAATTGAGACTGCATGCAGAATTCTGCTAAAATATCCTCCATATACAACATAAAACACCAAATAATGCATGCAGAGCAGAATTAGTCCAATATTCATTCAGTCTATGTTGTGGAGGAGAGTGACTGGGGGAACCCTATGTTGTGGAGGACTCTGACTGACTGACTGACTGACTGACTGACTGACTGACTGACTGACTGACTGGGGGAACCCTATGTTGTGGAGGAGACTGACTGACTGACTGAAATAACTCTATGTTGTGGAGGAGACTGACTGGGGGAACTCTATGTTGTGGAGGAGACTGACTTGGGGAACACTATGTTGTGGAGGAGACTGAATGATGAGGGAACCCTTTGTTGTGGAGGAGACTGAATGCCTGAGGGAACTCTATGTTGTAGAGGAAACTGACTGACTGACTGACTGAGGAAACCCTATGTTGTGGAGGAGACTGACTGATTGAGGGGACCCTATGTTGTGGCTCTACTCTAGTCTAGTCAGCGCAGCACACTGCACCACAGCACACCATAGTACAGTACACCACACCATAGTACAGCACACTATAGTACAGCACACCACACCATAGCACACCACACCATAGTACAGCACACCACAGTCCAGAACAGAACAGCACAGTACTGTCGTCAATCACACTATCTTTTTCACCCAGGGTGGTTCTGCTCAATGCAACAACTATGCAATCATGTTGATTTCTTTGTGGTGTTTGAGTAAGAGAAGATCAGTTGGGAAAAGCCCCTTAAAGAGGCCAGTATATTGTTGAGATGGTTCTAGGGAGTAGTTTTGTTAGAAAGGAATGTGGAGTTGGCTATCTGAGAGGACCTGGCCCTGTGTTGGAGGTCAGAACCATTTAGGTACAAAGGAGACACCTTGGGTATATGCAAAGCTTAAAAGCCACAATGTGTGAATATGTGTCATTAAAGAACACAGTTGCGCACACACACACACACTCACACACACACACACACACACACACACACACACACACACACACACACACACACACACACACACACACACACACACACACACACACACAGGCACACACAGGCACACATGTAGACACACATACACACACACTTTTTTGTTCCAGCTTGGGTGTTAATTTCACCCTGAGGCTGGGCGAGCGCTGACCCCAAATCTTTGTAACCTTGTAAAGTGTGGAATTCTCCAAACCTGAGGTCTTAATGTGCTGTTTCCTGTAGATATAGAGAGAGATGGAGAGAGAGAGAGAGAGAGAGAGGGAGGGAAAATAGAGGGGGGAGAGAAGGAAAGAGTGTGTGCGTACGTGTTTCTGTCTCTCTGCACTCCTGTTCTCTGTCCTACCCTCCCTGCAAAATATTCACTTACCTGTACATTTAGCCAGACTGTATATTAAGTAAACTATTACCCTCACTTATATCATACGCACATTTAGCTATTTAAGTATTTCTCTGCCATCGACCTGTATAGTATAGTTAACCATGCAAATATTCCTTATTTATCTATATCAACTTTTTATCAATTTGTATACATTTTCTTCACCTAACACTCTGTAAAAATGTATAGTGTACATATTCAGCCATTCACCCATACTATGCAATGTCTTTTTATAGCTTTTTGCACTCCAGACTTCTTGTATTTTTATACTTTTTCATACTGCCACACTATGTATCATGTATGGTGTATCTGTCTTTTGTGTATTTTCGTTCTGGCATTTGGCACCTGACCTGTGTTTTTTCATAGCTGTCTGTCTGTCTGTCTGTCTGTCTGTCTGTCTGTAAGTCATCTTTGTAATCTCCAGAACTTTGGGTGGTGTTCTGAATTTGGAATGGTTTCAGAACATTGGACTGTTTTACCTCTGCACCATTTTGATTGGTCAGTTTGTTGCTATCCTTTCGGTGACTACTTGCAGACTAAAGAGATCCTTCACTACTTATAACTGTGTCATAATTCAAGTACAGGTGTGGTTACTCATGGTTACACTGTACTTCCAGCAGTAAACCTAGCCCTACGTGACATGTATGAGTAACCACAATACATGTTACACTGTTTCTGAACAGGACACACAAATACAAACACAGAGTTCCATGAGTTGTAGGTAAATCAGTTCCATGAGTTGTAGGTAAATCAGTTCCATGAGTTGTAGGTAAATCAGTTCCATGAGTTGTAGGTAAATCAGTTCCATGAGTTGTAGGTAAATCAGTTCCATGAGTTGTAGGTAAATCAGTTCCATGAGTTGTAGGTAAATCAGTTCCATGAGTTGTAGGTAAGTCAGTTCCATGAGTTGTAGGTAAATCAGTTCCATGCAGGTGTATGGTAGATCAGTTCCATGCAGGTGTATGGTAGATCAGTTCCATGCAGGTGTGAGGTAGATCAGTTCCATGCAGGTGTATGGTAGATCAGTTCCATGCAGGTGTGAGGTAGATCAGTTCCATGCAGGTGTGAGGTAGATCAGTTCCGTGCAGGTGTGAGGTAGATCAGTTCCATGCAGGTGTATGGTAGATCAGTTCCATGCAGGTGTGAGGTAGATCAGTTCCATGCAGGTGTATGGTAGATCAGTTCCATGCAGGTGTGAGGTAGATCAGTTCCATACAGGTGTGTGGTAGATGAGAGGAGCATAGGGAGTGATCAGTAGAAAGTATGTCACCGCCCATCTTTGGTTAACTCAGGCCTGCTACTAATGATGGTGATTGTAAACACACACTCAAACCAGATCAGATTGGAGCGCTGTGTTTGGATTGTGTTTCCCTAATACGGCCAGACATGGCCCTCTCCCTCCATGTTGCTCTCTGGTCTGCCTGGGTGGTCTGGCCTGGACAGAATAGCATGCTTAACTTTAATACGATTACAATAGGCTGAAAATATTCCACCTACTTCTGTTTCATAAATTGTAGTCGAGCAATTGTTCAATTGGATTAGAGCATATAAAACGTAACAGATTTTCACACAGCTTTCTCAGCAAGGCTCTATCACAGAACTTGTGTGTGTGTGTGTGTAGCAGAGAGAGATTGACACACACACAGAGATGACTGCACTTGGCGCGTCTCTGTGTGTTTCTGCACAGGTGTGTATACACAAAGTTGTCCCAGGGAAATTGAGCCAACGATATGCCAGCCAGTGGCATGGCTGTTGGAACACCAACCTGTCTTGACATTCTACACCATGTTAGTTTGACAATGGTCAGAGATGATCTGTGGTAAAGACTGAGTTGAAAGGTCAGAAAGGTCAGAAAGGTCAGACACAGCCGACGTTCTATTGGTCTGTCTTGTCCTTCAGAGGCAGAGCTGTGATGTCTCACCCTAAAGGGAAAAATCATCACAAAACAATTGGATAGCGTTATCTTGCAGCTTTACGTAAATACAACAGTATCTCAGAGCGAAGCAGTGGCTAGCATGGTTGGAGGACTTTAGGAGGTGGAGAGGCACGACTACTTTTGAAGCTGGTGGGGCTCGGAGCTCACACACAGGGCCTAGCCCCACCATGCAAGGTAGTGAGGGAGGTGGGGGAGGGGGAGAACGAGAGCCTTCTCCTTTTTTTGTCTCTGTAAGGCTGAGGCAAAGACCAAAGGCTGAGGCAGAGCCCAAAGACTGAGGCAGACACTGGCATTTTATGACACTGTACTGACATTCTAAGGCTATTGGAACAGGTTTCGGTAACGTCAGCTAGTGTGACGGGGCTGACAAGTCATCACATGCCTTATTTTTCTTTCAGGAAGGCCGATGCATACATCAATGTTATTGTATAGTTTGTTATAAAAGGGCGGAATATTGTGTGCTTTTGTATATCAGACCAGGTTCTGATAGTTGTGTATGTAATATATGTTGGGTTGTGTACATACCAGACTGAGTGTGTGTGTGTCCTCTGGTGTGCAGTTGGCGGCAGGGTGAATCAGGAGCTGAAGTACACACGTCAGAAGATGGGCGAGGAGGCCATGTTCAGTCCCCAGCTGATGATTCAGGCGCCGCGGCAGGAGGGCGCTAACGTGCTCACTGTGGAGGCTCTACAACAACACCTGGACTCAGCCATCAGGGCCAGCCGAGTGCACGTTTACCTCTTTGACAGGTGACACACACACACACACACACACACACACACACACACACACACACACACACACACACTGTCTCACACACGGTCAAACTAATTATATTTTAGATCATTCAAAGCTGTTATGCAAGTGATATATTGAATGCCTCCTTTTCAGACAATGGAAATTGGAACATTTATGTTACAAATCAGGAGAAATGTTTACCGAAGCTCATTTTATTGACCAGGTAAGCATGAGTGAACTGAGTTTGTCTCTCTCTTTCTACACCAAACACTGCCTCTCATACAGAGGAATACAATGTGATTAGTAGTTGTAGAGCGTCAGTGGTAACATGGTGTCTGCTGTCTCCTGTCAGATCATTGAGAAGATGTTGTGATGTGATGTGATGTGATGTTACTATCATGTGATCTTACTATAATGGGATGTTCTACTGTAGTGATTATAGATAGCATCAGTGGTAACATGGTGTCTGCTCTCTCCTGTCAGATCATTGAGAAGCTCCACCCCTGTCTCATCATCACTCCGCTGGACTGTTTCTGGGAGGGAGCCAAGCTACAGTCTGGAATGGTCTATCTCCCGTGAGTACACATTATACACATTATACACATTATACATATTATACACACCACACATTATACACACCACACATTATACACATTATACACACCACTCATTATACACATTATACACACCACACATTATACACATTATACACATTATACATATTATACACACCACACATTATACACACCACACATTATACACATTATACACACCACTCATTATACACATTATACACATTATACACATTATACATACCACACATTATACACATTATACACATTATACACACCACACATTATACACATTATACACACCACACATTATACACAACACACGTTATACAAATCACACATTATACACATTATACACACCACACATTATACACACACCACACATTATACACATTATACACACCACACAGTATACACATCACACATTATACACATTATACACACCACACAATATACACATTATACACACCACACATTATACACATTATACACACCAAACATTATACACATTATACACACCACACATTATACATACCACACATTATAAAAACTACACATTATACACATTATACACACCACACATTATACACATTATACACACCACACATTATACACACCACACATTATACACATTATACACACCACACATTATACACATTATACACACCACACATTATAGAAACCACACATTATACACACCACAGATTATACACATCACACATTATACACACCACACATTTTACACATCACACAATATACACACCACACAATATAAACACCACACATTATAGAAACCACACATTATACACATCACACATTATACACATTATACACATGTATTCTGGAATGTTGGGTTCTGGAGTGTTGGGTTCTGGAGCATTGGGTTCTGGAATATTGGAGATTGTGGAATTCTCTGATTTGGAGTTATGTTCACCCACCACTCCCAGTGTCCAATCACAGTCATATCCAACTAACAGACACCCAACACAGACATGAAACTGACTGACCTCAGAGAAAAACATTGGTTTGTTTGTGTGTGTGTGTGTGTGTGTGTGTTTTGTCCTGCAGCCGTCTCCTCTGAAGGCTCTATTTTAGCTGTAGTTGGCATGCGTATCGCTGGCGTTTGTTTCTCCAGCCCTGGGCCTCACACCATTGTCTGGCCCTTCTGTTCCTAACAGCTCCTCACTACAGTAATACTCAGCAGACCTCCGTGTGTGTGTGTGTGTGATTCCTTTGCAACCCCCGACGGTAAATAAGGATTTTACTATGTTCTGGTTGGGAGGATTGGAATAATGACCCAAGCCTGGTTAAACACATACACAGTCTGAGAGAGAGCGAGAGAGAGATTATTTATTTTCCTTTTTGTACTTGAACTATTTGCACATCATTATAACACTTTATATAGACATAATATGACATTTTAAATGTCTTTATTCTTTTGGAACCTTTGTGAGTGTAATGTTTTCTGTTCATTTTTATTGTTTATTTCACTTTTGTTAATTATCTATTTCACTTGCTTTGGCAATGTTAACATATGTTTCCCATGCCAATGAAGCCCCTTGAATTGAATTGAATTGAATTGAATTTAAGTTAATTGAGAGAGAAAGAGTCTGTAGAAGCAGGAGGGGAGGAGAGAGAAGAGGGAGAGCAGTGAAGAACTAACTAACTAATATAGTCTAGGTATACAGGTATGTGTGTATGATCTGGTTCCATCTCCTCATGCTGATTTGGATGTTGTGTGTGTCTCCTCCTCTACCCCTACACAGTGGTAAGCCCCCTCTGCAGTGGACCAACTTTGACCCCAAGGAGTTCCTGACGGAGCTTCGGGCCCTGAAGTTCCAGGTAGACAGCTGGGAGGTGATGCTGGAGAAGGCTGACGTGGGACATGGCTACATGGACCGACCCTGTCTCAACCCCCAAGACCCCGACTGTCCCCTCACTGCCCCCAACAAGAACACCACCAAGGTACACACGCACACAGAATGCAGAAACACTCACACAAATGCGCACACACATCCATGTATATGCTGTTTGTACACATGCGGACACAGACCTATGCAGTCACACAACCATGTAGATACAGACCCATTGACTATGTTGTTGTGTTGCAGCCCGTTGACTTGGCTCGCATCTTGACTGGCGGCTGCCATGGCCTCTCCAGGAAGTACATGCACTGGCAGGAAGAGCTTATTGTAGGGGGGACCACCAAGAATGGCACCGGACCACTACTCAGGTAAGAGAGAGAGAGAGCGCGAAAGAGAGGGAGCAAAAGAGAGAGTGAAAGAGGGAGAGGGAGGGAGTGTGTGTGTGTGTGTGTATACAGTGGATCTAGTGTCCAGGCAGCACAGCCAGAGTTGAGCAGGAACAGCTGGAGCTCTTAGATTTCACTGGAATCTGCTAATGACTGCAAGATTTACTGCACTGCAACACACACACACACACATACACACACAGCCTGCCAGTTAAAACCCACAGTAACACTCAGTTGGCTAGGGTACATACTGTACATGTATACATAAACAAAGTGCTCTCCAAGTAACATTTAGGTTGCATCCAGAATGGCATCCCATTTACTATGTAGTGCCCTATTATCTCTGGTCAAAGTAGTGCACTACATAGGGAATAGGGTGCCATTTGGGACGCATCCTTACTGTAGGTCAGAATGCACATTAAGCACTTTCTGCCTACCCGGGTTAGGAGAGTACTGGACTATGGAGATTTGGTTGTGATTCAACAAGTGCCCTGGATATTATCTTATTAAAGTTCAAAGTAGGCATACACTGGTTCCGTTTACTCTATACTCACTCACTCACTCACTCACTCACTCACTCACTCACTCAGACTCACACAGTGTGTGTTTCTTTGTTTGTGCTTGGTTGGCAGGGATGGGTCATTATGGGTGTGGGTGTGTTTATGTGCGTGTGTGTGAGTCTGAATGAGTGTGTGTGTGAGTCTGAGTGAGCGTGTGTGTGAGTCTGAGTGAGCGTGTGTGTGTGTTCACATTAGTATGGGCATTTAGCTGCTGCTTACAGGCCATTTAGCTGCTGCTTACAGGGCATTTAGCTGCCGCTTACAGGGCATTTCTGCTGCCTGGCATTGCGTCTCTGGACCTGCCCACGGTGGCACTACCCACGATGCCTACTGCCTACTTCAAATCAAAATCAAATCAAATGTTATTTGTCACATGCACCAAATACAACAGGTGTAGACCTTACCGTGAAATACTTACTTACAAGCCCTTAACCAACAATGCAGTTCAAGAAATAGAGTTAAGAAAATATTAACTAAATAAACTAAATAAAAAAAATAAAAAAACATAAAAAGTAACACAATAAAATAACAATAACAAATACAGGGGGTACCGGCACGAGTCAATATGCGGGGGGTACAGGTTAGTCGAGGTAATTTGTACATGTAGGTAGGGGTCAATGTAAATAGTCCGGGTGGCCATTTTTATTAATTGTTCAGCAGTCTTATGGCTTGGGGGTAGAAGCTGTCACGGAGCCTTTTGGACCTAGACTTGGCGCTCCGGTACTGCTTGCCGTGCATTAGCAGATAGAACAGTCTATGACTAAGGTGACTGGAGTCTTTGAAAATGTTTTGGGCCTTCCCCTCACACTTCTAGTATATAGTGCCTGGATGGCAAAAAACTCGGCCCCAGTGAAGTACTAGCTGCTGACACTTTTATTACCCACAATGATTAAGGCTAATGTCAGGCCAGGATCTCTGTAACATATAATAATGTCAGCCCAGGATCTATAACATAATAATAATGTCAGCCCTATAGATAGATAGATAGATAGATAGATAGATAGATAGATAGATAGATAGATAGATAGATAGATAGATAGATAGATAGATAGATAGATAGATAGATAGATACTTTATTGATCCCAGAGGGACATTTCTTAAAACATAATACGTAACATAATAATAATGTATATACATATGTTTAATAACAATGTTTATACATATGTATAATAACATAATAATAATAATGTGTATACGTATGTATAGTAACATAATAATAATGTGTATACGTATGTATAGTAACATAATAATAATGTGTATACGTATGTAAAGTAACATAATAATAATGTGTATACGTATGTATAGTAACATAATAATAATAATAATGTGTATACGTATGTATAATAACATAATAATAATAATAATAATAATAATAATGTTTATACATATGTATAATAACATAATAATAATAATGTGTATACGTATGTATAGTAACATAATAATAATGTTTATACATATGTATAATAACATAATAATAATGTGTATACGTATGTAAAGTAACATAATAATAATGTGTATACGTATGTATAGTAACATAATAATAATAATAATGTGTATACGTATGTATAATAACATAATAATAATAATAATAATAATAATGTTTATACATATGTATAATAACATAATAATAATGTGTATACGTATGTATAGTAACATAATAATAATGTGTATACGTATGTATAGTAACATAATAATAATGTGTATACGCATGTATAGTAACATAATAATAATGTGTATACGTATGTATAGTAACATATTAATAATAATAATGTGTATACATATGTATAATAACATAATAATAATGTGTATACGTATGTATAGTAACATAATAATAATGTGTATACGTATGTATAGTAACATAATAATAATAATAATGTGTATACGTATGTATAGTAACATAATAATAATGTGTATACGTATGAATAGTAACATAATAATAATGTGTATACGTATGTATAGTAACATAATAATAATGTGTATACGTATGTATAGTAACATAATAATAATAATAATGTGTATACGTATGTATAGTAACATAATAATAATGTGTATACGTATGTATAATGATATAATAATGTGTATACGTATGTATAATAACAAAATAATAATGTGTATATGTATGTATAATTAGATAATAATAATCATGTGTATACGTATGTATAATTACATAATCATGTGTATACGTATGTATAATTACATAATACTCATGTGTATACGTATGTATAATCACATAATACTCCTGTGTATACGTATGTATAATCACATAATACTCCTGTGTATACACATGTATAATTACATAATACTCATGTGTATACGTATGTATAATTACATAATAATAATGTGTATATGTATGTATAATAATGTTTATACATATGTATAATAACATAATAATAATGTGTATACGTATGTATAATTACAACTGGCAGCTTCATTAAATAGTACCCACAAAACACCAGTCTCAACGTCAACAGTGAAGAGGCGACTCCGGGATGCTGGCCCTCTAGGCAGAGTTGAAAAGAAAAAGCCATATCTCAGACTGGCCAATAAAAAGAAAAGATTAAGTTGGGCTAAAGAACACAGACACTGGACAGAGGAAGATTTTTCTTTGCAACTCCGCCTAGAAGGCCAACATCCCGGAGTCGCCTCTTCACTGTTGACGTTGAGACTGGTGTTTTGCGGGTACTATTTAATGAAGCTGCCAGTTGAGGACTTGTGAGCCGTCTGTTTCTCAAACTAGACACTCTAACTCCTCTTTCTATTCTAGTTAGAACCAGTTTGCGCTGTTCTGTGAAGGGAGTAATGCACAGCGTTGTTCGAGATCTTCAGTTTCTTGACAATTTCTCGCACGGAATAGCCTTAATTTCTCAGAAGAAGAATAGACTGATGAGTTTCAGAAGAAAGTTCTTTGTTTCTAGACATTTTGAGCCTGTAATTGAACCCACAAAAGCTGATTCTCCATATACCATATATAACATATAACATAATTGCAAAATGGTTTTCTAATCATCAATTAGCCTTTTAAAATGATAAACTTGGATTAGCTAACACAACGTGCCATTGGAACATAAGAGTGATGGTTGCTGATAATGGGCCTCTGTACGCCTATGTAGATATTCCATAAAAAATCAGCCGTTTCCAGCTACAATAGTCATTTACAACATTAACAATGTCTACACTGTATTTCTGATCAATTTGATGTTATTTTAATGGACCAAAAATGTCCTTTTCTTTCAAAAACAAGGAAATTGCTAAGTGACCCCAAACTTTTGAACTGTAGAGTATTTTGATTTGTTTAACACTTTTTTGGTTACTACATAATTCCATACATGTTATTTCATAGTTTTGATGTCTTCACTATTATTCTACAATGTAGAAAATAGTAAAAAGAAAGAAAACCCCTTGAGTAGGTGTGTCCAAACCTTTGACTGGTACTGTATATACAGTATATATACATTTTATATAGACGTGTTCTTTTTGGTGTGTGTGTGTGTGTGTGTGTGTGTGTGTGTGTGTGTGTGTGTGTGTGTGTGTGTGTGTGTGTGTGTGTGTGTGTGTAGTGCCCAGGCGTTACAGACCATGTTCCAGCTGATGACTCCTAAGCAGATGTTTGAGCACCTGAAGGATTATGATGAGGTGTCCCATATCAACTGGAACCAAGACAAGGCCGCTGCCATACTAGAGGCCTGGCAGAGGAAATACTCAGAGGTAATGCTGTGTGCGTGTGTGTGTGTCAAAGTATACAGTGGAGTAAATTATACTAGGAGCCATACTGAGTGTACCGTAAACACATGCTGCGTGGAGAGAGAGATAGGCATTGCTGTCTATGGCAGGAATGCCCCTCCCAGTCCAGTTGCTCCTGTGTGGGCCTCAGAGGCAGAGGGGAGAGGATAGGGGGAAACGGTCCCTCTCTTCCCTAGTTTGGAGGCAGCACTAGCAGCAGCAGCATATGATATAATACACTATGGCTGTGATAGTTTCAAGAAGGCCCTAGCAATGCACTGCAGATGTATCATGGCATGGGGTTCTCTATCATGGTAGGGTGCACATTTTAGTTTTAGCCCAGCATTAACACGTGAAGTCTGGGCCTCCAGTACAGCCCATGCCCCCTATCTAAAGCTGAAGTCTGGGCTTCCAGTACAGCCCATGCCCCCTATCTAAAGCTGAAATCTGGGCTTCCAGTACAGCCCATGCCCCCTATCTAAAGCTGAAATCTGGGCCCCCAAGTACAGCCCATGCCCCCTATCTGAAGTCTGGACCCCCCCCCCCCCCCCAGTACAGCCAATGCCTGCTATCTAAAGCTGAAGTCTGGACCCCCCCAGTACAGCCAATGCCTGCTATCTAAAGCTGAAGTCTGGACCCCCCCAGTACAGCCAATGCCTGCTATCTAAAGCTGAAGTCTGGACCCCCCCAGTACAGCAAAT